>JAVCKT010024706.1:17730-32836 GCA_032273925.1 Rhynchotus rufescens | reverse complement strand
TGTCACCTTCACAGTAAATAAGTTCTTCCTCATATGAAGATGGAACTTTCTCTGTTTCAATTTGTACCCATTACCCCTTGTCCTAGCACTGACCACTACCAAGAAGAGTTTAGCTCCATCCTCTTTACATTCTCCCCTCAGGTATTTGTACATGTTGATAAGATCCCCTCTCAATCTTCTCCATACAAGCCTAGCTTGCTTTGTCTTTCCTCATACAATAGATGTTCAAGTCCCTTAATCATCTTAGTAGCATCTCTAGAAGCTCCCCTTCCTTCTTATACTGGAGAGCCCGGAACTGTCCCCAGTACTGCAGGTGCAGCCTCACCAGAGCTGAGTAGAGGGGCAGGATCTCCTCCCTCGACCTGCTGGCAACACTCCTGATGCAGCCAGCATCCCTTCGGCCTTCTTGACCACGAGGGCACTGCTGACTCATGGCTAACTCCTGGTCAAGCAGGACTCCCGTAACCCTCTCCACAGAGCTGCTTTCCAGCAGGTCACCCCCTAGTCTGTGCTGGTGCCTGGGGTTATTCTTCTCCAGGTGCAGGAGAGGACCCTCTGCAGACTTGCTCAGGGTGCACTCTGTGCCCTTATCCAAGTGATTGATGAACAAGTTGAACAGCACAGGGCCCAGTACTGATCTCTGGGGGACACCACTAGCCACAGACCTCCAACTGGACTCAGCCCCATTTAGCACAAAACCCCCCAAGTTCTGCCATGCAGCCCATCCCAAGTCCACTGTCCCCTTGTCTGACCCACACTTCTTGAGCTAAGGATCTCAGCTCTGTGCTGTTGCAGTTTGTGCAGTCTTGGTATCTGTGGGAATATGACATCTGAAAAGTGATATCTCTTTTACATGTGATCATTTGCAAATGACTGTGCTTTTAGTGTTCATTTAATGTGTTAAAATAGGAGGGAATACCTTAGTGTACCTGAAAATACCATATTTTTTAATATATTTTAAATTACAGTATTAGAGACAGAAGTTCTCTAGGTTTGTCATTTCCCATTGAATTATTGATGCACTCTGCTATTTCTCCTATTTTCAGCTGTGCTCCATGAAAGATGTTGGTGGCATCCTTAAAGCAACATGCTATTTTGAGATATAGCTTAGGTTTTTCAAAAACAACAAAAAAAGGCAATTTGATTTGGAGTTATTTTAGAATCAGAAATTGAACAGCCTTCAGTTTCCTGGGGACATGAATGACAGCACATTGACACAGTTTGTAAAGTGTTTGATGCTGTGAAAGTTCCTAAATAAACAGTCCCTTAGAGATATTTTTGAAATCTGCATCATTCCGCCCAATTTTACAGCTTTTTATGTGAACTTTAAATATTTTTATTCCAAACTGTTCTAGATATAATTCTGTGGATTTTAATGAGAGAGGGAATACCTTTGACCATTAGTAGCAGTTTCAGCCAGACTGCTAACAGTGAATTCTGCCAGCATTTTAAATATAACTTGGAGAATGCAAAGACTTTAGCTTACTTTCTTCAGTTGAGGTTTACTATTCCAATGCAATAGTATATTTTTCCTTTACTGCAGCTTATTATTAAATGGTCAATGGTTGTGGTCAGAGTCACAGATTAAGCCAGTCCTAGGTGCAAGTAGGCGCTGCAGAGCGTGGGATGCTCTTGCAGATGCTCTTGGGAACTTCCCCATCTGCCCCAAGCGGCAGCGCCAGCCACAGAGAGGAGCGTCTTTGTCCCAGTGGGAAGCAGTGGGACACGTTGTGCTGTGTGACTCAGGGCCTGAAATTTATCAGGCTTTTGTCAGCAAGGAACTATGACTTCATCCGAGTGAATGATGTTTTGCCTTTTTATTTCCTCTTGCTGTTTTCAGTTGACTAGACTTCATTTGCTTTCAGTTTGATTTGATATGGGAAAAGAAAAGCTCTGGGTTTTTTTGATAGTCCAACTTTTTGGTAGTTCTGGTTGAACTGTTATAATGACTGATACTTCCTTAGCTCCCCAAACTGAAGACCCCAAGTTCCCAGTGTATACAATTCATTTAGCAGTTTAACTTAATTGATAGTAGCTTTTTTGGTGTTTTATTAATAAATGTCAGGTTAGAAACATTCACACCATGGTATATTCAAATGACATTCCTCAGATCAGAAGACTCTTTTTTTCAATCTACCAGAAAGTGAATGGCTTAAAATATAAATATATTAGTATATAAGGGCAATTCTTTTTCTTTAAATACTGTTTTATGTTCCATTCCATTAAAGTGCCAATGTAAAGCCAAGAATGTATATAGCAAAAATGTACTCTGACTCAACTGTGAAGGTTGAAAGAGACTGAATACATTTTAAAAGTGCTGTGTGCATGTGTATATTTTTAACTCTTTTGGTTCTTATGAAAGACAGTTAAAAGAGCTTTTCCTGTTATCTCTAGGGCAGTTACTTCTAGATGTTATTTTTAAAGCTCTGCAGATAGCAGGTTGGTTTTGCATTGAAGAAAAAGGATATTTTATGTATTTATAAACACACAGACGGGGGAAATGTAGTTTCAAAATAACACTTTGAAAGGTCATTCCAGCCTCAGTCCTGAAAGAGGGTATTGCCGCTTCTCATCAGAATTATTTTTGCATGTTCTGTTAAGGAATTGATGTAGTTTTTGTTGTTGTTGCCAGAAGCTTCTACACAATTTGCAAGCTAGTTAGCTGTCCCTTTCTCGTCTGTGCTGAGGAGGCATTCTGCAGTTTGCTCACTTAGCTGCAGATAGAGGCTTTTTTTTCCTTTGACCTAGACTGCTAATCCCATATTGCAGCGAGCAGCAGCTGTGCTTTGTCTGCGGAGTCCCCGCGCCGCGTGCAGCCGTGTCCGTCAGAGCGGCCTGGCTTTGTGTGCTCTGCTTTTTCTATCACTGAAAGGTTGCTTTCTGTCCTGTTGCTCATAAAAACCGTCTTCGGTTTTGTGGAAGTCTGCAAATAAATGAAATAAATTTTTCAGAATGGTAGGTTTCCAAAAAGTGCTGCGCACAGTTTCACAAAGCTGTGTTTGAGTTGAATGTTTCTGACATTCAGGAGAGGAACCATTTGTGAATTGCTTTTTAGAGGATTCGAGAAACCTATTTCTGTTTAAATTTTAAACGCTTTAAATAGATATGTGGATTTGTAGCTCTAATGGATGTAATTATGATTAATCTAGACTTCTTGTGTCCATACTCTAACCTCATTTAACTTGGAATAATCAAACTTTAGTTGCTCTTGGGATAATTCCCTCAGTTAAACATTTCTAAATACATAAGTAGCAATTTAAGATGTTACAGGAGTTGAAAGCTAAGTAACCATAAGACCTGAGCAGATAAAGTCTGCTGTTTTAGGGCCTCTTACTGAAGGGAGAGGCAAAATGTCCTTTACCTTCAAAGGGAGAATTTGACTTGTAGTTCCTCTAAGAGGATATAAAGTGAAATATTTAATTAGCAAGCTTGAATTTTTCATTTCAGTTAATCTCGAAGCAGGAATATATTTGACTAGACTTTCATGCTCTGTAATAACTTTCATTCTATAGCTGAGCTGGCCATTCAAATACACGTATGCTATTGAGTTAAATGCATTCTCTGAATCCACAAGTCGTTATTGCAGACACATGTATTCCAAACCAAAACTTTGGCATCTTTTACATTTCTAAACTTCCTCTTCCAAAGCTAAGTAGGAGTGGAAAAGGCAGCAGAGCAGCAACTGGGAAGTTTGGAGCTGACTGAACTTGGGAAGGAGCTGTAGGTGAGGGTAAAGGTCTGTACTGAGTGGCAGGAGCGTGGCAGAAAAGGAGAAGCAAGAAAGGCAAGTTTGGATCCTGCTGGCTGGTGTCACAGAGTTGCCAGAAGGTGAAAAAAAGGGGGCAAAAGAGAGAGCTGGTTTGTGTGCAGGAGGCAAAGCCTCCACGTGGAGAGAACCGGTGTGGCAGAGCTCAAACCTGCTCTGCTTTTTAACTTCAGAGAGGTATTGAGTGCTCAAAGCTTAACCTGCTAATGAGATTCACATATGAAACAAAGAGCCTACACACGTAAAAAGGTAACAAGCGAAAAAAGATATTGGTAATTCTTGTTACACTTCATAACTACTTAAATTCTGTGTTAATGCAGCTGTACTTGCACCATCTCTTCTAGGGTGGCCTCAGCAGAGCAGGAGTAAACTGCTGGAGGTAGTACTGAAATGCTGGGTGCTCTTTTTCTGCATGTGTGTGTATGTGTCTACAAATTTTCATGAAATAATGAGTGGCTGTTTCTTTCCCTGGGGCCTTTACTATATATGATATTCCATAAGGGATTGATTTTTGTGCATATATTTAAAAAAAAAAAAAAAGCCACTGACAAATGGTGAGATGCCATGAGCTCCCATAGCAGCCTCTGCGTTGACAGCACTCAGATGTGTATCTTCTTCGTAGATGCAGTATGTCTACAAGATTGCATTTAGATCAGATCAGCTGGTTTAAACATAATCCAAGTTGTGTAATGATATTGATGAAGCACATATCTTGGGAAACAAGCCAGGATATTATCCAGGGTATTATTAGTAAATGTATTCCAGTCTGGATCCAAGATTGCTCTTAATTTATTAATTTGCTCAGGAAACTCAAGGCTGTCACCTCTCATTCATCAGGCTCTATCTATCAACTTTATTTTCTGTAGTGTTTTATTGTCTCAGTATTTTTTATGAAAGCTACTCTAATACCTAAAGTAAGTGAATGTGTTTTCTTTCCCAAAGAACTTCTTATATATTCTAGCACATCTTTTGCTTTTCTTGCGTTTAACCTGGCTATATTTATCTGTCACTGTATTTTCTCGAGTCATCTTGACTAGAATCATAGTTTCTGTGTTAGTGATTAGCAGAATAGCAAAATTGACCTTAATTATTAAATTCCACTGACATTTAATGTTTTGATTAATCTAAATAGAATCATTTTGACAAATAATAAAACTGCAATTGCATCCTATTTTTATATTGAAATTGCACAGTTTGTAGTAATTTCAGTGACCAGAGTAGTACTGAGAACAACCAGTACTCATTTGTTCCAGGCTTTCAACAGTATAGTAAAAATAAACTCTTTCTGCAAGCTGCAGGAAATTGAACACGTGAATGTTCAAATCATATTCATATATTTACATCTCCATTGCATTCCTGTGAAGTTTAGAAACATTTTTTCATATCTGTTTAAGTTTTTTTTAAGTTAACTAAAAATGTTAACTTGTACTTTTTAAAATAGACAAGCACAATTTTAGGGAGAAAAATTCTTTGCATGAATTGACTTGGTGAGGGTTGAATACAGCACTGAAGTGTCCTAAAACATAATGTGTCTTTACTTAAGTATCTGTCTGTGGGTGAAAGTGGGAATCTTAGGTCACTATTGAGAGACTTGTTGAAAGCAGAAAGAATTCAGAAGACTTTGCTCTTATTTTTATGTTCTTTTTGAGTGGTTAGTGTTGGTCAAGCTGTACAGTAATCGAGCAGTTTGTTTTTGTTAATTGTCTAAATTTTGCCATCTGCTGGAGAGCTTTTTAGTGACAGTATAATTTAGTCCAGCTGGAGCTCTGTTAATTTTCTGACTGGTCTTTTTATCATGTTTTCACCAACCCTGGTCATTTTTGTTGTGTAAAAACAAAATATGTGTTTGGACAACTAATAAGGTCAGAGTGTGTGTTTGTTTTGAGTACAACACAATTTTGATATATCAATACCAGACATATCCATGGCAATTGAGACCTCTGTTTCCTGAATGCCTATTCGAGTATGACACAGTCCTGGCTTGTTGGATGTTCTTATCCTCACCTAGCCAGCTGGGTGGGAGATGCTGGGAAGAGCAGTGAGGGGCGAGAGGCTTCTGGGGCAGGAGCTGTGGCATGCCCAGCACGTGGTTGCTTTACCTTGTGTTGCCCTGTTGTTTGGGTTGGTTTTACCTCTTAAAGGCATCCCTCTAAACTATTCCAAGGTGATTGCCATGAATTAAACAGTGAAGTTATGTTTGACTTCAATTGTGTTAAAAATATCATATGTCCTAAATGCAGAATGATTCCCTCTCCATTTGTGGGATTAAAAAGGTATGAGAAAAATGCAGATTTTTCTTGGTGATTTTTTTTCTCATTGAAGGAAAATAATAATCCTTTTAGAACCACAAAGGCACCGTAAAGTGAGATTCTGGCTTTACAGAAAGATGAGGAAGTTGAAGCCATAGAAACTTGACTCTTATTAATATAATCAAGACATTTTTTTGTAGCAATAATTTCTGCTTTAAGGCCATAACAGCACATGCCAGAAACATCTTCCTGAACTTTAAGGGCCTCTTGTCAGAAGCTTTCATTACTTCCTAAATATGCCGTAGCAGTAAAAAAGAGCAATGAGTTCAAAGTCTGGCATTATTGTGACATATTGATTAGCTGAGTTCACCTGGAAGCACTGGGATTAGGGTGCAATATTTCTCTGAGTACCTGCCAGAGCTTCCAGATAGACTTCTTTTTATTCATTGCTCCTTACAAAAGCTAAGTTTAAGTTTGCGGAAGCCTCAGCTTTCCTAGTTTCCATGGTTCTGAGTGTTTGTGGCTTGCTGGGGTTTTCCTTGTGTGGTTTTTTTTTGGTTGTTTTTTTGTTTGTTTTCTTTTTTTTCTCCCAGTTCTGTAATGGTGAAAAGTGGGACGTGGTGGTCTATTTTTGTCTGGTATTTATGCAGTGCTGCCAGGCCCAGCTGAAGAGGTGGCCTGCAGGAGTGAGAGGTTGTGGCCATTACGCACATGGGCATCAGCTCCACGTGCAGCTGCTGCCAGTGTCTGCAGGCCTCTTGCTTGCAGGGACCTCTGTGGAGAGAGACAACAAGGTCCTAGGACCACAGCAGAGCCACGGCTTGACTTTGAGTTGCATGTATGGATGGCCAAAGATGTAAACACAAACAGCGGTCAAGATTCAGTTGAAACCATTAATACATTTTTCGCTTGTGACAATATCAAACTCATTGCAGTGTGTCTTAATTGTCTCTATTCAAGTTGTTGCCAAATGCCCTCACTTACATGTGTTTTCAAGACACACTTTTCAAGAATTTCCAGCTTGGTGCTGAAATGTCAGCAAAAAGTCGCTTATTTAGAGCCATAAATATTTGCCATTTGAATGTAACCCCTGTTAATGTTTCCTGGTTACAGTTTCCCTATTTTAGCATTCCTGTTGGAGTAGGGGAGGAGGGGGTGTTAAGTCATTGCTGGGGCAATGATGGCAGCAGCAGCAATTCTGCATTGGTTCCCGTCCACGTAGCGTTTTGATGTGACTTGCGTGGTCCAGCCCGTACCACAGCTGGGCACCTCTGTGATAAAGCACAAGGATGACACTGCCCTGTGGGGGATGATAAAAATTCTGCCCACTTTGTTCTGCAGAAGCTGTGGGATTTGATTTTATTTTTTTCCTTAAGCAATTCTTAGCTCTTAGATTTAGAGGAAAATTTTTATCGAGATGTTTAGAAGCCTTGACTTGAACAAACTCTCTAAAGATCAAGTTTTTAAGTCTTTCGACATGTGGCTCAAAAAGCTTTGAAGCTGCAGCCTCTCACCCCCAGGCACCAGTATCTGAGTGGGAGACAAGCTCAGAAAGCTACTGAAGTGAGCAATAAAGGTTCCACTCCTTTTGGTCGGTTCCTCTTTTGCCGAGAGGTCCTTTTCTTCCTTGTCACTCAGCAATTTCTAATAAAGATCCTGTATATTGGTTTGTCCTTCAGAATATTCTGAGCAAACCCAGGTTTCTCAAACGGGAATGCTAGAAACAGAACGCTACTCTCATTACTTAGCCTACTCTTACAAATAATGTACGCTGATATATTTTCTTTTAACTTGTGTTGTACTAACCTATTTTCTGGCAGTATTCTGCAAGCTGCAAGAAATTTGGCAATACCCAATGCTACGTAACTTTAATAAGGAAAAAAAAAGTAAATGTATACCAGCCAGATACAGATATAGATGTGTGTGTGTATGTGTGTGTGTACATACTGAGTGAGTATTGTGTGTCCTTTTGCTACTGAAACTTTGCAGGTAAGGTTCCTATTAACAGTTCTGCATATTTTTGTAAACCAGAGATGCCAGATCACTTTAATTTCTCCTCCCTGCAGCGCTACTGCCATTACCTGCTGCACTGGGCTAGTGAAGTAGGTTAGGGACCTGCTAAGGAAGCGATGCCTGCACTGAAACCTGAGGAGCTGCTTCTCTGCCTTCCTTTGTGGCTGGCACTTAGCAACCTAATGGGCAGGAAGTTGAAGCGTTTTCTTTCCCTTTCTGCCTCCCAACCAAAAGGGAGGGTTCAGGAAAAATGCGTCATTCACAGTTGTTTTGTGTCCTGGAAAATCAGTGATCTGACTAAAAAAAGAAGAGGAAAATAAGACAATATAAACTCACTCTCTTTCCTTGCATTCAAGTGAGCTGGTGATGGGTGTAAATCACGCCTTGAAATCTCTGTTTGTGTTGGCAAATTTCTGCCGGCCATAAATAACAGTTGTTGGAGGGCTGGCCGCGCGCGCCGCAGGCTGAGCCTGCCTTATCCAGCATCATCGCTCGCTCCGAAGAGGAGCACGCTCTGCCCTCTTTTCTTTTGATGTAAAATTAATTGCAGACTGTGGCTTGGAAGCTAGTATTTTCTTTAGTCCTTGCTATTACTATAGCTGGTCTTAATTAGAAAAAGACTGGGGACCTGCCTAAGATCTCTAATTTCTTGCTGTTGCTGAAAAAATGAGAAAGTGAAAATCTCAGTTACTTTCTATGGCCCGTAACCTTGCAAAGGAAAACCCAATACATTTTTTTTTTTTAATCCTGGCCCCAGTGTCTCTTGTTGCTGTTGAATCTCTTTGCTGTGTTTTAAAATTCAATGAGTTTACTGCTCATTGCTTTCAGGTTGTTTTGAATGAACTGAAGAGCAATATCTAGGCCCTATGACTTGATGTTTTGCCATGACCATGCCAGGGTAATATTTATCAAAAGAGAGTGATAGGTTGTAATCAGATTTTTTTTTTTTTATTTTTTATCTGTTCTGAGGAGATTTGGAGAAATGTTGTTTGTCACTGCGTCAAGTCATCACAGTTTGGTTTAGCTGTACTCAGTGTTGTGAGTGGTGTAACGCAAAATGGACAATGGCAGAGTGAACTGTAATAGCAATTGAGAGAGCGTGTGTGTGTGTGTGTGTATTAACTGGATTAATTTTCTCAAATGTATCACTTCTATTTTGGAGGATCCCTGCAGAGCTCTGTGTCTGTATTTCAGGCTGAGCAGGTTGTGTGAGAGGCCGTTGTGCCGAGTGGGTTTTCAGCACTCGGGGCTGTTGGGTCCTGTTTTCACCACTGGCTTCCAGTGTGAATCATGGCCTGTGCTGTAACTGAGATCGTGCCTGGTGTTGGAGTGTTTCCTTTGCTGCTCCTGGGTTTAAGCTCCAGTTGCAACTTCCACTAACCTACACAAGTCCATATGATTTTGCCCAGCTCCTGTATGCACTTGGGTTGGGCAGAAATGATTGTCCACTAAGAAGCAAAGATGAGCGAGAATGTTGTTTCCTTCCTTGCTGTTTGTAAAGCTTCTGTGCCAGAAAACTTTGTAAAGGGTCTTTTAAATTTGGTCAGCAAGCTGCACCTTTAAACTGAATGAACAGCCACATCACATTTAATGACATTTAAGGAGTTCTTCAAGATTGAAGCTGTTTTGTGATTTCCGCCTCCCCGGCCCCTTAAAGCATTTCTGTAGCCTACATTAATCACAGATGGACAGCACAATGATGTATTGCGTTTTGATTCACCCAGATGGACTCTTTTTTCCAAGAGCTTCCAAGGAGGACTTTTTCAGTGTAACAAGATGTCGTCCTAAGAAATAAGAATCTTAATTTTATTTATTGCCAAATTTATTTTTCTTAGTTGCAGTAGCAATTGGCCTTTCATTAGTATCTTCAATGTCTTTGAAGTGTATCCCAAAATAAAAAAGGGAGAATGTAGAATGGAACATAAAATTATTCAAGAAGAAATTTTTGGAGAGCTTATGGACAGATGAATTGCATTTAGGTAGAAGCTGAGGTTTGTGTAGCGTGACTCAACTTAAAAACTGACAGCTGAATAACACTGTGTTTTCTTGACTGGATTTGTCTTAGTAGGACACTCACGACTGCATAAATATAACTTAGTTTAACTAGCAAGGCTGTGCGTGTGTGTGCATGCATTTTGTCTTCTAAAAATAGTTTTCTTTGAACAGGGTTCAACTTTGCCTGCTTTGTCTTTAACATGAAGCAGGACTCCACATGGAAAAATTAACGTCCTCGTATTGGGCAGCTAGAGTTCCTCTTGCTGGGCACTGCTGCTTTTCAGCTCTTTAGCATGACGTACTTCCATTTAGCTGGCACGGTATGTGCTAATTAGTTCTGGACATTAAGGAATAGAAAAAGTGTTTTTAAAATGTGTTTATTTTCATTAACAGTTGTTTTGAATTCTGTCTGTTGTGTCCCAACTTAAATTTAGACTAAAAGAAGAGTGAAGTAGAAATACTTGGTAAATTAAGTTTTAATTAAGAGAATAGCTGTGGCATGAATTGTGGCTTTTTTTTTTTTTCAACGTGTTATTTAATGTGCAGGTCTGTGCTCCAAATGGAATGCTTTTATCTTTCTAACAGGAAGCGTAAGAGAAGAATACGGCTTTGGTTAAGATTACAAAAACACGCTGTAATCGTACAGAAGTAATGCTTCCATCAAATAGCACACCAAAGAATCCTATACAAATCAAGAGTGGCTCTGCGCAATAACCCAGTGACTTTTCAATGTGAACAGCTAAGCATAGTAATGTATTTTTATGAAACTAGGTGCATGTTATTATGTCTGTTGTTATAATCACTTACCAAGGGGTATATTACCAGGACAAGCAAGGCAGAAGTGTCCACTTACATACCTGTATCTCTGTATAATGTGTTTGGGGTTTGATAAGTGCCAAACTGCTGTCTCTAGAAACCAAAATTCTCTTCCCAGTGCTGGAACAATAAAAAGGGAAGCTCATGCAAGCTTGCTTTGGTTCGGCAAGCGTGGGCTGTTGGCCTCTCCAAAGGTGATGCTGGGTATCAGAAGCCAGTGAGCACATGGCTGCACCTGGATCACACTGCTCAGGGCAGGGTTGTTAAATTTGAGCTCAGTCTCTTAAGTCTGACACCTGATACATTTGTTTGCGCAAATTTTGTAGACACTGTAATTAGCCGACAGAATAGTTGGTTCTGTGTATTCTGTATAACAGGTTCTGTAATTAACAGGTTCATGTTGGCCTTTGCTTTGGTACTTTTTGTTCTGCTTGTTGATTCCACACAAATTTCCCCACATCAATTTTGGTTTTAATTATATAGTGAGGAAGATGAAGCTGTTTCAAAAGATGAAAACAAATTGTAATATAGGATCTGGAGACAGAGAGAGGAGGGATACAATAGCAGCAGTAGCCTATACCAATGAGTATTATACTAGGCACGGTCACATCCCAGACTTCTAATCATATTTCCGATCAACTCGTTCCGCCAGCTAGTTCACTTCTCTTTGGCAGCAGCGATGCACCACATACGTGCTCGGAGCATGTAGCCATGCAGGTGCTGAGGAGCAGTTTTCCAGCAGGCCTTGCAGGTAAAAATAAACCTAGCAAGTGAGAAGGAATTGCTTCAGGTAAAACTGCCATGCACTGTAGTTTGCAGGCAGTGTGCCAGCTAATGCAAGGCAGCTGCATGAAAGTAAGTGGTTGTGCTAGTTATGTTACAGAGTGAAGCTCTTGGCCACTTCAGCTAGTTAGCTCCACAGGTAGGTACTGGTGCATTGCTCTGCTCTCACTGAATTTGAGCTACATTATTCATCGTGTGTGCTCGAGGCTTTGTTGCCTTCGTATGCACCTCTGCTTCTGCTGTATTCACATGAAAGTTTCATATTGCAGAGTTTTGTCAACAGTCAAATATGTCATGATGCACCCATCTTCTTTCAGACTGTTATCAGCACATTTGAGCAGGGTAGCTGAGATGTGACTTCCTTTTGTGATGTGATATATATAAAATGTAATATTTTATATATATATAAATATATTTTATATATGTGCTACTTGCACTGTGCAAGGGGAAAGGTTACTTTGTTTCCCAACAGTTGCAAAGGCAAATTTGCAAACTGAAATATGTAATTTGTTAATGAAATAAGCTTGTCTCTGAGAGCTTTTCAGTAGTATATTCAAATGGGTTGATTGTATGATAGAGGTACATGTCTTAGGGAAATTAGAAATTTGTATATAAGTAAACTTGAAGGAGTGGTGGATTTTGTTTGCATAACATTTGTTGTAACCAAAACATCAATTTAAAAAAGTTTCTGAATATAACAACTTTTTATTAAAAGGTGTGGTGAAATATCAAGAACATGTACCCATGCTCATTATTTAATGAACCTTTTGAGAGGTAGAGGCTCAAAAGCCCTGAACTGTAAGCAGCTATATTCCAGGAGATCTCCAGGAAAGCGATGTCCTTGTATATATTTAGTGTTTTGTTTACTCTTACATTCATTACTTCTGGTACCTACTGTTTGTTACTACCTAATACTGCCCTAGACAGACTTCTGATTTGAGTTGATACAACTGTATTTTTGGTCTGAGTGTTCGTTGCTCCCAAATACTGGGAAGAGGAGACCCACTGGCTGCCAAGTAACTATACAATGAATTATCCCCCCAAATTATATTCTCAGTGTGAAATAACACAGCGTCAAAATACCAAAACTTGGAGAAGGCCCCTACTAATTCTAAGAGTATCTTCCTTTTTTGCAGTCACAAGCAAAACAAGTTCTGTTTAAATTGTACAGCACATGATGCTGGTGCAGGACGGCGTGCTCCTTCTGCATACACACATGATGATCTCCTCTAGCTTAGACTTGCATTTTATTTCCTGTATGCTTGATTATGTGGTTGGCCCTAATAAAGTTAAGCTGTTCCTCATGCCAGCCGACTGTTCCTCATGCCCGCCGACTACATCTGATCCTGGAACCTCAGCTGTATTCTGAGCACCACGGTCCTGGCTGGAATCGCAGCAGCTGATGGCAACATCTGACTGTGACCAGGGCGCAGGGTTAGGATTGATCTGTTAGATGAAGCAGTGAGACCCTTAAAAACTTGGTAGGACTGTACAGGTCTCTTGATGTTTCTTCTCATTCGCCAAATGGGTCAGTAAGCAGATTGCAGTTTGCTTCTGTTGGACCTGAGGTGATCATGTTTATATCCCAGCCATTAAAGAGACTAAACAGTGATGTGATTCCAAGCTCACTAACCTCCACCTTCTAATTTAATGGGATCTTGAACCAAACTTTGGCAAATAGATTCTTGCAGACTTTTATTTTTGCTTAGTGGCAAAAATAAAAGACTCACTGTGGCTCTGTGAAGTCTTTGCTTTGTCAAGGAGCTTTGGTGTATGTGGATATAGTTTCTCTTTGCATTTTTTACCCCATTAGGTGTGTGCTTGCCTATATAATGGTACCATAGCGTGCAGCTTAGCTGCCTACGAGCTTCTGTGTTACTAATCATCACCTCTGCTTTGCAGAACAGCTTCAAGCCCTGCAGGCCAACAGGTGGTTGTACCCATCAGTATTTGTACCTTTTTATATTCAATTTCACCAGTAAACATGATTATGCCTCTCTTTTTGTAAAATATTGTGCTTTACCTTTTTTTTATTATTATCATCTCTTGATTCATTAAATAAGTGCTATAGTTTGATTACTGCATTACTGGTTGGATGATTTGCAAGCTGTAGAATTTCCCACGCTGTTCCCTAACTGTTCAGTGCTTTGGAGTTTAACCTGTTTGATAGGTGTATACTAAATTTCACGAGGAAGGACTGTGTTTTTTTGTTTTGTTTTTTAACTTTTTCAAACTTTTTTCATTAATAAGGTTATCACAGTATCAAGTTAAGCTTAGGTAGGAATGATGACTTAGCCTATTGCCTGGCCAGGCAAGAAACCTGATACAGACTTCTAAGGAAAGAATTTCAGGTGTTTTTGAATGTATTTTTGCATTGACAGCTGAAATACCTGAGTGGTCATCACTTCATGAGGTTTTTGATTTTGTTTTGTGGGTGTTTTTTTGTCCTTTGTACTTTTCATTTGATTCATTAGATCCTTCCGCTTTAACAAAAAGGAAAAAAAGGAGCAAAAAAAAAAAAAAAAAGCCCCTTGAAATTCTGTTTTGTCTTTAACAGTGCCCTTAAAGATAGTCGTTTCCCCCCAATGACGAGGGATGAGCTGCCACGGCTTTTCTGCTCAGTGTCTCTACTCACTAACTTTGAAGATGTATGTGACTACATGGATTGGGAGGTAAGGATTTCAGATGTTCTTGAAGAAAATTACTTTGATTCCTTAAGCCCTTATACAGCAACAGGCATAACTTAAATTATCTGAATATATTTGCTGTGGTTGTCACTGTTTTGCAAAATGTTGTAAAGGTGCAAAAAGTCATTTAAGATTGCCATCATCTTGGACGTCTGAGTGACAAAAATGAGATTAAGTTGTTTTTGTGCCCACTTACATGATTGAAATAGTGGCCTGCACAGCTGATTTTTGACTTAAGACTCCATAATGCAGGGTGTCATGTGACTGACCATGTCCTTAAACCTGTCCTGTAGCATAGCTAACTGCAGAAACCTGGTGGGCCAGCCCATTGAGTTGGGAAAGAGCATTTACCAGTATGAGAGCTAGTAGCCTCATGTATGCTTCAGAAATACACTGCAAAAAATGAAACAAAACCCCATGTCAAACTATCTCATGTAGCTTGCAGGAGCAAGCAAAGTCTTTGCATTTAGAATGACTGGCCAGCACAGATCCCACAAATCCCTCACGGAGTTAGGCCAAGTAAATCACTTCTCTGGTTTTTGTTTGCTAGTTACACCTGGTGCAGAATCTATTTTACTTGCTTGGTTCTGGGAATCCTGTGTTCATTCGCTTGGGAGAGCAGAATAAAAGTCACAGGTGAAGAAGCAAATGTTCCTTTTAGACTTACTTCTGAGAAAGTATCCTGAAGGAAGTGTTATTCTTATGCTCTAGTCTTATGCTCCTTCCCTATACTTTTTTTTTCTTTTCCAAGAAAACCCCATGTTATAGTGAGCATGGCTTTTGGTCTATATAGGAAC
>JAVCKT010024702.1:26509-42747 GCA_032273925.1 Rhynchotus rufescens | reverse complement strand
GATGTGTGTGTGTGTAAATATATATATATATATATATATATATATATATAACTCATGATAACAAGCCCTGATTCTATTCTGTATATTAACTTTCACAGAAGGAGTTCTATTCAGTTCCTGGTAGCACAGAAGCATTCAGGGAAGGGGGGAGAACATAATCACAGTAGAGCCATTGTAAAAGTTTTTCTAAGCATCTCACATGATTTTGGAGGTTTTGGACATTGCTGTCTGGTAATAGGGCACAGGCAGATTATTTTCATTAGGCACCAGTATCAACAAAGTTGCCTTATTTAATGTATTATAATTAAATAGCAAATTACTTCCTGGATAATGAGGTCTGCTCTACTGGGTCAAACATTCATTTTCTGAAAAAATAAATAGCTCCTTTCTTACATGCAAACTTAAATCAGATATGTAATTTACCTGAATTACCTGAAGATGGCAGAAAAACTCACAGTACATACTGCCCAACATGCTCAATGGGTTAAGGTAGAAAGGTGCAACATAAGTTTATCAGTGTTTTTGATGTTAACTACTGTGCAAATACCATTATTATCAAGCACTGAAATAAAGTGATCTTTTTGTTTCTTCTTAGAAATATATTTTTTCTTGTTAATTCTGCTAATTAACAAGAATTAATTAACAGAATTAATGTTCAAAATTAAATAATGTTTAAATTATATTGAATTATATATAATCGATATAATAATGAAATATATCTGCAAACAGTACTGGGGACCAATAGCATGATTCTGTCTTGCAAGTTACAGTGCTTTATTTTATTTAATTTATTTATTTTTCCCATCCAAGTTACAAATGTGTAAGAATTACTGTTGGGTTTCTTTTTTGCTGAGACAGAGATGGGGTAGTTTGTGTTTGTCAATCAACATGGAATACATAAATTTTGAAGTCTGTGATAAGTTTTTTAGTACATTTTGAATTGGCAGTTAATTTGAAAGTGTCAAATGTATTCTCAAAAAAGAGACATTGCCTTAAATATGTCTTTTTATGAATAGACTATACCTGGTACCGATTGCCCATGTGCTTATTACTCTGTTTTATTCCTTGAAAATAATTGAAAAAGCTAGTTTTAAAGAGTAGCCATAAACCAAATAAGAAGAAACAAGCCTCAGGCTTCCAGGAAGTTGGGTAGGTTATCTCACCTCATCGTGATCATTAATCCATTCATAATGCTCTAGCAAAGTGGAAAATATCCAATTTTATCTTTACTGCACATCACAGAGCTTTTTCAGCCTCAGAACTAGGGTTCAATTTAATAAAACATTTGAACAAGTATTACAAAGTGCAAAGCATGGAATCATATAAACGCATTTGGTTTTGAAGTATGAATGTCAACTGCAGGAGATGAAATGCATCAGGAAGTATGTTTAATTGCTTAAGAGTAATAGGAGTACTAGACCAAACGGAGTCCTAATAGCTTTATCATTGCTTGCATGTAAAAATTTGTGGAATGATTTCCTGATATTTAAAAGAATCTCTATGGGAGAGGTAAACTCTTTTAGCTGCTTCTGATAATCTTTGCTTGCTATCCTTTTAGGGATAGGTTTGGGTGCTAAAAATATATATATTTTTTATTAGGCATTGAAAAGTATGTTGGGATTCCCTCTGATCCGATTTGAAGATGCTGTGATTAATCTGGATCCTTTCACTAGAGTCCATCCGTATGAAACACGGGAGTTTATCATTAATGACATTCTGAAACACTTCCAAGAGGTAAGTGTCACACAGATTTTACTGTGGCAAAGGCTGAAATTCTTAATTTGAGACTTCTCCTGGGATCAGGGTGAACTCTTTCCTGAATATTATCTAAAGTGTTTGTGTTGTATTACTGCTTTGGTATCCCAAGAAGTAGCATCACATACTTCTATTCAGATTACACTTCATTTTAAGGTGAAAATATTGTTGCTCTGGCAGATATTTTTGCGTTGCTGCATAGAATCTCTTCATTTCTTCAGTAAAACTTTTTATCTGTATTTGTACAGGCTTTTGTTGCAGGATGATGTTCCAGGGTGGGTTTTTTGTTGATTTGGACTTTGGTCAGTTGTTTAGTCAAGCGTGTCGGTGTTAATGTGTGACCCAGAAGTGATATTGCACCTTTCCATTTGATTTTACAGGAGCTGCTTAGTCAGGCAGCAAGGATTCTAGGTTCTGTGGATTTCCTTGGCAACCCCATGGGTCTATTGAATGATGTTTCTGAAGGTGTTACTGGACTAATAAAATACGGCAATGTTGGTGGCCTTATCAGAAATGTCACCCATGGAGTATCAAACTCTGCTGCAAAGGTAAATAAATATGGCATGGGAGTTTGATTTAGAGAAAAAAAAGCAGTAAAAATAACTAGGTAACAGATGGAGTAGAGTGATTGATCATATTTGTTTAATGTATTTCGCATTTTATGTTAATTGTATTTGAAGCGTAGATGTTTGAAATGGTTGCATATATGCTTTAGGGATGCCAAAAGCACTGCAGGATTTCATGAAGACATTCATAGCTATTGCATGAAGTTTGCAGATCAAATGCAGCAGATGACAATCTTAGTTCTCACTGGTTAAAATGTGGCATCACCTGGTACGTTCAGATTAAAAAACCTATATTGATTACTAAAATTTAGAATTGAATTTGAATTATTTAAAGCTTGTTTAGTATAACGTTAAGTTTATCATTTTACATTTGAAAACAGTTAAGCTGATACAAATATGAATTATTTACATAGTACTAATGCATAATCAAGATTTTTTTTCTGTGCCACTTAAATTCTGAAAAAGTTAAAATTCAATTGCTGCATATACTTCTTAATTATTATTGCTCATTGTTTATATTATATATCTATTCCTAAAAGTCGGGATATCAAGCTTAGTTTATATTTTTGGTCCTTCTGGATAATGGTTGAGAGAGTACTATTACATCGCTGTTACTCATTGAAAAAACCTTCTTTGGTGCCCAAGAGACATACGGTCTAGATGCTGCATCCAAAAATAGGAAATGGTTTTGACTCTGGACTTCACTGTTCTTGCTACAAACATAAGTTGACTTAAACCAAAAATAAACTTTTTTTTTGTTTTAAACTAGTTTTTTTTTTAACTAGTATGTCCACACATACCGTAACAAAAAAACTTTGTGCTTGGGTGTGTTGCTTTGCTCCTAATGGAATGTAGGCTGTGTAAAAACTCGATCTTTAGCAGGGTGTGCATGTAGGTGACATGCTGAAATATTCATTGATATATAGGAAAATATTCTCAGTGTTAATACACTGTGAGGGCTTTTGGTTTGTGCAGTCTATATGTACTGATTAGGCTGTAATCTTCCAGAGATACTTCAATGCAGTTCATTTTCAAGAAGCTGAGGGAGGAAATAAAATTAACTTCCAAAATTATCCCTGCTTTCTCAAAAAATACAGCATGTAGGTTATCAATATAAATGAATAGTTCCTCTGTTTCTCCCTTCATTTAAAGAATAGTCAAGAAAAAAATAAATAGGCCTTGTACAAAACAGGTTGTGTCTTTGGATATGAATAAAACAATTCACAGGAATGAAGCTAGCCTGCAACTAATGTGCTTAATGCATAAAAGCTTTGTAACACTCAGCAGTGGTGAAATATACTGATTTAAAAAATATGTACCAGTTTCCGTTTCGCTTAATGATTATCCTGTTATTCCTGAGATGAAGATAAAAACATGGGGAAGACTATATGTGAGAATTGATAACTTCTTTGTGAGTGTGGCTTGTTTACCAAGAGATACCTTATGGGAACTCTCCTATTATTTTCATTTTTCAATTTTCATTTTTCAGACCAGTAAGTATATGTAGTCATACTTCATCATTTCACAGTCTGCTCCCTTTAACCAGATATGTGGAAATCTTTTTGTTTTCCACATTATTGGGAAAAGGATTGTTCAAAAGATGAGAAACATGAGGTGTAGAGTTCAAACAAATACCATGCCTGTTGATAATTCTCTCCTAATCCACACGGGCAGGTACTAGGTCTTCTGAGTTTACTTATAAAGCATTTTAAACATGTGATCTTTAAGATCTCTTGCAATTTAATCATGTGTTCTTAGTGTTATCAACACTGCAAATTCAGACTTGTTCAAGCAGTGTGGAGGATGACTTCCTGAACTTCTGTAAAGCAGTGTCCTCCTGTGAAAATGAGGTTTTCTGCCCAGATTTTCTCCTCGTGGTTCTGCAGTCTCTTGTGACCCATCTCCTCCACCCAATAGAATATGTTTCTTTAGTGCTTCCTTTCTGTAAAGTGCTGTTTCCCCATTGCAATCACATCTGCAGCAAGTCTCATAAATCTTTCTTAAAAAGGCACGAGCCTTCCTACATTTCCCACAAGGGCAAGGTCATTCTTTGAACTTTGGAGTCATTTGTAACCAAGGTTTTGTGAAGGAAGATTTTTGAAAGGCGCAGAAGGGCAGTTTGATGCTGAACTCCCTTCAAAATTCAACAGGATTTGAATGCCTGCCTCCCATTTATATCTTTGAAAATCACCCCATGTACTATTTATCTATCTTCTCTCTCTCTCTCTTTTTTATTTTTTTTCTCGATGCATTCCAAATGTCTCAGGTGCAAGTCTTGGACAGTTCCCTTTTAAAGCTTTTTTTGCATGAACTCTGTTGTTTATCCCTTTAGAAAAAGGAGCAAAATTTATCTTTTAGGCTTTACTGTGTAATATAGAATACCTTGAGTAATCTCACTTTCAAAAGGGCAACATTAATATTGCTACCTTGCTGCTTAGATGATGAAGACTAAAAATAATAATTATAAATTCTTCTGCATCTCTTACACTGCTTTTGGATGTCTAAATATGCTAGAAAAGTAAGCAAGGAAGATCAACATTGAACACATAGTTGATATCCCTTCCAACCTTGAATATTCTGTGATTCTGTGATATGGTATGAAGCGGGACTCCTACCACATATGAGCCTTATGATCTCATGTAGGATATGCTGGATTTTGGTGAAGGCTCCTTATTCTGTGGTGCTGGCAACTTAGACTGCCAAAATTTGTAGTTGGAGCACAGTGTTCTGCAAATAAGCTAGTTGCTAGAAAAAAAACTATTGTGGTGGTTTTATTGTCTGTCTTGGAAAGTGTCCTAAAGAAAATCTATCCTCGATTTTAAGATGGGTCATTTTTTAAGGTGTGATAGACATCTAATCTAACGGATAAATAACCTCTGTTCATAAAATTATGCAATTTAATGCTATAATGATCATGTTAAAAGAAATACTGCTCAGCAGAACGGAAAAGCAAACTATTTGAGTTGAGTCTGGTTTTGTCATTTTATTGCAGTTCTATTTTATAGTTCTGTTGATTATCCCTATAATGGCTTTTCCATGCATTTCAGAACACGCAGTGGGTAATGCCTTCTTTCAAGTGGAGAGCTTCAGTGTATTTAAGTTGGCACAAAACCTTAGGTTAAATAAAGTTCACTACAGACAGTTTTGTAGTTTTTATCCCTTGGAGACTCCACATTCTGTATTTTAAAAAGTCCTTTGATCCTAAATATAGACACCTGAGGGAATTTCATTCTCTCTGAATGGAGACTTCTATATAGTTGCCATATGCGTAGAAATGTCCTGAATTCTTGGCATCCACCCTTCCCCCCACCCTTTAGGCACGATGATACTCAAACCAAAATTATTCTAGTTTCAACGGCATTTTGGTTTGAAGTGAAAGCTGAAGGCTGAGCTAGCACCTGAACAAAGTATATGGTTGTGTCTATTACTGGCAAATAGATGTTGTGCTGACATAATGTAAGTCCTGGTAGAAAAGGATTGAAGTGATTATTCACTTTCTCAATATGTATGTAATTTGTCTGATACTTTAATTCCTTACAAAGAATTCAGCATCCTGTATATATTATGAGCACATAAGTGCTGCAGTTGTTACAACCATACAGGTAGCTTCGGTTCTGTATATAAATATTGGATGGAAATGAAAATAAAAAATAGGCTTTCATAACTTTCTCTTGACTCCCAGCCCTTCTAATTAACTGCCAACAACAGAATGTATGTGATGACTGGCAAAGACTCGTGCTAGCCAAAATTAGGAAGGCTGAAATGTTCTGGGGAACTTTCTAGATTTAAGTTTGGGTTCTACTGTGTTCATGGTTGTCCTTCATTTGAGAACTGAGTATTGAACTTTCGTGTTTTGGCAGCAATCGTCATAAGTAGCTTTTCCTATTCCTAGAAGTCAACATGATTTTTACAGCTCAGTGTAAATGTAACTTAAATTTGCATTCTTAGCTTTATGGTAGTGATGATCATCTCTGTTATGATGCACTTGATTAAGGATTTTCTCCTCTTGTCTCCCCTCTGTTGTTTAGTGGCTATTGCAGGGCATCCTGGTGGCACTGCAGATGATCTTCAGTTTAACCTGCATTTGATTCACAGCTCTAGCAGTACACTTGCAGGCTCCAGAACAGTGAGAATTCATACGAAAATGCGTAGCTTCTAGGAGTGTGTGACAAAAAGTAATTGAAATTCCTGGCAGGACGTGAACTTAAGGTTGACTGATTTTAGTCTTTATCCAGCAGTCTGACTGCATCTCCCTACTGTTTATTTGAAGAGGAAGCACATATAAAACTAAGTCAAATAGTAGAAATTTGAACTTGCAGTTCCTTGGCTGTGTATCCCTAGGGAGGGAAGAGAAGGGTGTTTTTTTTGTTGTTGAAGGAGATGGCTAGGACATTTCCTGAAGCTGTAACTATAGAGTAGATGATTGGCAGCAAATTTACAGGTTTGAAAGAGTCATCTTTTGAAGAATTTCTGGCATTGTATATTGCACAAATAATGGTAAGATAAGGTAGCAGTACAGCCCCTAGAAATGAAAATGAAGCTGCTCAATCCATATGCATGTACAGTATCAGCAGGAGGTAAAGATGATGTTAAAAGCAAACTTAATCCAATAACCTTCAAATATATTGTTGCTAGGTATTATCTGTAGAAACTGTATGAGATCCCTTCATTTTTTTCCTGAGTTTTTCAGTATATAAAGTTGGGGAAGGAGTGTTTTGTTTTGTTGAAGGCGTGGAATAGGGCAAGCAATTCCACTCGCTAAAATAAACAAACAAAAAAGAGCTTAAAGATTTGCAAGAGTTAAAGCTGGGGCAGTGGCGGGGGTGGAATTATCTGTTAAGAGTATTAGTTGTTTAATAAAGCACAGTTGTCCTCCAGATGAACCCGCCAGTGACTCTGCAATTGGGGTCATTCCAAGTTCATGCTGTGGACTTTTGACTGCCTTCTGTGTATGTGAAAACAGCCGGCAGTTCCTGCAGGGATCACTCACTCAACCCTGTAACACAAAACTATTGCCAGCGGGCACCTGCTGGTGCAGCTTCCCAGGAGGTCCTTGAGGGAAGCTGCCCAACTCATGAGGCATCTGGGCAGCTAAAACAGTGGGGGCTCCCCGGGGATACCCGGCTAATCAGGCCTCCCTACCGGGAGCTCCTCAGGGGACTTCACAGATTACCCAGCCAACAGGCCCTTGTCAGGATCCATTAGGAAGCTTGGTTAACGATGGGATGTGAGCTAATTAAGGTGCCTTTACTTGGGTTCTGTGACATAAAAAGGGTTGGGAACACTGCGTGGGATCTCAGGAAACACGGTTCTTCAGGGGGAAAAGTGGTTGTCAATAGTTCAGAGAGGTCAAAGTTTCTGTGTGTCTTAAAATCAGGAGCTGGTGACATCAGTTTGTAGATTTAGTGTTTTCTAAATGAAGGCCACACCAGATCTGGTCATGGTTTCATTGTACATTTCTTTTCAGGCAATTATGACTTGATTGTAAAAGGTTTTTGGCTTGACCTGAGCAATCCTCTGTGTTCTTAAAAATTGCTGGTTCTTAAAAATTGCTGGGCACATGTGTTAACATGTGAAGGAAAATGTAATAAGTTCATGTAATGTAAATTAAATGAAACTTTGCACTTATTATGATTTCTTCTTAGTGACTGGCAAAAGATATGGTTGAAGTATTTTGGGGAAGACCTTCAAATAGCTGGGTTTGAAAGAAACACCTAAAAGCTTTTCAAATACATAAAAGATTTCATTTGAACTTAAGACCTTAAAACGGTTGACCAAACAGGAATTTGAAAGGAGGAAGCTGGATTGCCTTTCTGGTTACTGCTGCTTTGTAAAGCTAAATATGTAATGTTTGTACCTTCCATTTCATAGCAGTGCACAATGTAAAGAAAATTGGTATGACGTGGTATGACAAATTTTGTAATATATATGTAATATGAGCTTATTTATGTAATATAAGATTGAGAATTATTTCAAAATTTGCTTGTTTATTTATTATATACTATTTATTATACCATAAATTATTGTTACACTGTATTTATTATATGTATTATACTCTTAGGTTCATAGCGTATACTGATTTGTGAGGTATTTATTCCTTTCAAACTGTGTACAGACTTTTGTCAGCAGTGCATCAGGAAGGAAGCAAATGTCAGAGGAGCAGAGGAGAGAAAAAGGAAATTCCGAAGTCAGTGTTCCTGCACAGGGCTGTAAGGAAGTATCTGTTGACAGCATCTCTAGTTCGGAAGTCTGATTATCACTGTTGTTTCCCTGTCTGTTAACTAGCCATATAGCTTTTGTTTCCTGTAATAAGTAGCTCCTTGTTTTTCAGTTGTATTTAGGGGAGTTATTGCTGAAACTCAGGAATGACTTTTAGTCATCATGCCTAGGGATTTTCCTACTTTGGAAAATGTAAGAGTATGTGTGAGAAATGGAGATTACATAATGCACAGTTTACATTAGACTTTCCAAATTAAATATGCTTGGAATACTCCTTCCTCCACTGCTGAAACAGCAGGCTTATGTGCTTTTGTCTTGGAGAATCACCCATTATTATGGAGGAAAAAGTAGGAGGTATCAGCAAGGTGGTGTGGTCAGGAGACCTTTCTGGACAGTGGTGGTTTGTAGAGAGCTGCACGGAGTTTAATCAAGTATTCTCTTTTAGAGGAAATCTGCAAAGCAGAAGTACAAAATGAGTGAACCTTCTGATCTCTAATTTAAATGCATTTTGCTGTGATGTTTACAGAAAATCTGTACCTAACCTCAAATTCCTTTCTCCCTTTTAAATTCCATCTTGCAATTTGACTTTGCTCAGTCAATATTTAACAATGTACAATTCTCTGGTGCAAGAGTTACAGTGGGATGTTTGGTTAACGTCATAATTGAATATTTTTCCTTTTGGCATGTCCTTAGTAAACCGGGCAATGCCAAGAGCTTTAGAAGATTGCTTAAACTCATTCCCATGCTGTGCGATTCCTGCATCTTAGAGGGAACATACAGTACAGTCTAGAACTAACTCCATTTTAATTCTTGCACTATATAAACCTTATATTATTTGGCATTCATTTTGATGAAACACTGTGTGTTTTATTTTTTTTTTCTATTACTTGAAACAGTGAAGGATGCATTGTCTGTGGTGGAAGTTCTTATGGTGTAACTGTTTTAAACATTGTGCTTTTTATTTAAAAAAAAATCATGAATAGGTAGATTGTTACACGGGTGTTTTTTCAGTTACTCTTGCAGAAAATAGTAGGCAGTTTATAGTGATCAGGAGCAATGTGTAAAGGTGGGAAAGAAATGATGAATGGCTGGTTTCCTTGAGCCTCCTGAGGCAGCTCGGCCATATGGGATATGGCCAGTGTTCCCCAGCTTACACAAGTGCAATAACATTTTCCATAATCGTAAAGCGTTGAGGGTGGTTTACCTCTTCCAAAGATCGTGCTCGCAGTAGCATAATGTCTTGGAAATTTGGCTGCAGTCTCCATCTGGAAAATGTTGGATAGGGATGCAATGTGCTTGCATTCCTAGAGGTAACCCACTGTGTTCTGCATACAAGATAGAGCTGCCTACAAAAGTTTTGTCTTTAGCCTTTGTTACATAAAGCCAGAAGAGAAACACCAATTTACTTATTTATTTTAGTCAAAAAGTATCTCAATATGAAGTCCGTGTTTTGTAATTAAACTCTTGTTTAGTGTCACCTGAGTCAGGGTGGTACTGAAGCATTTCTTGATCCATTAGAATTCTTATAGGAATGTTGGTGTTATTTTCTAGATAATGTGAACAAAAACCTCCCTCGTTGTTGTTATTTTTTTTAATATGCTTCACATGAGAATATACCATGTGATACCAAGATGAGTATTTAACTTGGGTATTCAGGATTTCTTCTTCTTTCTATCCTAAGAAGAAATAATTATTTCTATACATTAAAACAGAATTGTTACTGATTGTAAGAGGTGAGTTTTTTTCATAGAGAAAATAAAATCTTTCTGAGAGAGGAAATACATATATTTACTAGGAAAGCTGGAATAGTGGATTTGAGCAATCTAGGGGAGGGGGAAAATAAATAAATAAATAAAGGCTGTTAAGAGAGTTTACTGGGGTTCATTGATAGTAATTTGGTTTTTTATTTCTGTTAGGCATAGTCTGATATGCATTGATGTAACTTTCAAAATGTGTTCTTGAAAATCCTTTTCCAGGCTTGACAGATTCTGTAATATGGTTTGAATTTTAGGGCTTGCAAAACCTTTTGATTTTTATAGCAACTCCTCTAATCCTCTTAAAGCAAACTATCTCCCTCCTCTGCCTCCTGCTCTCTACCCTTCCCCTCTCAAAAAAAAAAAAATTATAAGATGGTTTCAGGTCAGTTTGTATTTCTAGGCTAATTAAAAATAACATCTACATTAAGTTCACGAAGGGGTCAGAAGTAATGCAGTCAGCAATCTGTATGCTCTGTTTTGTGTCCATGTGATCGAGTTGCAGGAAGGGTCATGGGATTTAATTTTCATTCATGTGGCTAAAGGCTCCTTCTTGAAATAATTGGAGCTCTTGGGCTGCTTTGCTGTTCTGAGCTGGCAAGTACCTAAAAGGGGGAATCATGTGAGCAGCACCCCAGCCCCCTGCCTTAAAGAGCAGGAGGGAGAAAGGAGGAAAGCTTCGAAACACTTTAACCAGATTTCATAGGCTTCGTGTATTTTGCCTTGACCGCTACAGTTGGGCACCTAAGGTGGTTTTCTCTGTCATCTTAGACCTTGAAAGCACCAGTAAGAGTCACTGTATGAGGCTTTCTTCGTGGCAAAAGATTGTATGTATATGAGAAAATGATCTGTGTAAATCGTAATTCACAACCAAAACCCAGGAATTTTCTTCAATAAAGCTATCTAAGGAAAGCATCTTTTGTTCTTTTAATAATAGAAGAAGTTGCTCTCTTGCAGTTTGCTGGGACCTTATCGGATGGTTTGGGAAAGACCATGGATAATAGACATCAAACTGAGCGAGAATACATTCGATACCATGCTGCAACCAGTGGAGAGCATCTTGTTGCTGGAATCCATGGGCTTGCACATGGTAATCTCAACTGCAATTTTCTCCCCTTTATCTCTTAGCAAAGTAATGAGTGGGTTAAAAGGAAGAGGGCATTACATCTTGTATTATTTGAGTGCCAGATGTTAACATGCAAATGGTTATGGTTGGGCTGTAACTTTCCCATGCTTGCTTTCTCTTCCGCAAGCCCAAGATTCCTAAGAACTAGAGCATCATATTAAATCATTTTGTGTAAAAGTTTTTTATGGGATATTATGTGCATATGCATCTAAATATATAGGTTAAAAAAAAATAGCTGTTTACATATACACAGCATAAGATTTCAAGCTAATGCAATCAGTTTTGAAATGATTCTTGTATTATTTTAAATGCTCAATGCATCTCCGTCAACTTTGAAAGTAAATCATTTAGCAGATAGCATCAACTATCAAGAGTCTGTATTTTGCTGTATTTTTAGAGCCAGTACTTTTGACATGTTTACTGTTCTTGTCTCTGCTTAGGTATCATTGGAGGACTGACAAGTGTAATAACTTCCACAGTTGAAGGTGTGAAAACTGAAGGAGGTGTCAGTGGTTTCATTTCAGGCCTCGGAAAGGGACTGGTTGGGACAGTAACCAAACCAGTGGCTGGAGCTTTGGATTTTGCATCGGAAACAGCACAGGCAGTGAGAGACACTGCAAGTCTAAGTGGCCCCAGGTCAGTGAGCAGTTTCTATTTCCTATTCATAATATATTTAAAATGCCTGCTGCAATATCTTTTGCACTTTCCAGTCTTGATTAGGCATCTTGGCCAAAGGAACTGTAATTGTATAAGTTGAAATGGGGGGTTTTATTTCTTTGTTCCAATCCCTGCAGCATGTAACTCCGTATAAAAGCAAATCTTTAAAAGATTTTTCTGGAACCAGTACCTTTTTGTTACCTTCTAATTTTCCTTTTGTACGACAACTGACATTTACAGAAAGTGTGAATCTTTGCCTTTTGTGCATGTGCTCATCTGCTTACCTACACATATGGATGCTAAGTCGGAGCATCTGGACAGATGCTTTGGCTTCCTCCCTGTGCTCAGGAACTAGCATAATGTGGTCTTTACAAAATGATGGTGTTTGTTTAAAGTAAATGAATATTCATTAGTACTGACTGTGAATGTGAGAGAGGGAAAGGGCATAAACTCTAAGAAGGCTGCTCTGAGAGAAGACTCCCCTGCTCCTTGTGGCCAGGAGAAAATTACTTTATATGATGGCACTGTGTGTGTCAAGAAGTCCTGCTCTTGTACACAAGATCTTGCCTGCTAAAGGAATGAGGAAAACAATCGTAAGTATATTTTATTTCTAGAGAGCTTTAAGGAAAATGTTTGCAAAGCTTTGGGGTTTCTGGTTATTTGTCTTCCCATTTGGCTTTTCCATTTCCTGTGTTTTATTATGGCACACTTGGAATCCTGAGATGTCTACCATCAGGCTTTCAGTAAGGAACAATAAGTTTGATGAAGTGTGAGTGAGGTGCAGGAAACTTCCAGGAATTAACCTAGAGGTACTCTGTTCTCACAACAAAAGTGTTTGCTTGTATATCTCATGTTATTTGGTACTTGATTTGCAAATCAAGAGGTCAAGGATTACAATTTGGTAAGTAAATAGGCACACACAAAACTATACTAGAACTGTAATAGTAAATCTGTTTCTCTGGGATGCACTATTTTGCTTGCGTGTTTCTTAAACTTTGTGCAGATTTTTTAACAGGAATGGGGAGAACACCTGGCTGTATTCTGTTAGTTGCTGCATAAGTTGAGCTGTATTTTAGGTATATGTGCATCTTGAAATGCAAATAAAAAATCATGTTTTGAAATACATTAATGCGACACAAGCCAATATGCAGTAGTGATGTTATTAACAGCTGTGAAACTAGACACCAACTGGGGAAGGGAGATCACGGGAACCTTATCTGTAGCCTGCGTATCTTTGCAACACATTTCCCTTCAATTTATTAGCTGACAATTAAGAGATGAGGTTTAGGGCATTTGAGCTTTCACAGAATTCTGAAATACTATTACAATAAACCAGTACTGTGGAATGATTTTAATCTTAATGCACTTTTCATAAATACAAGCATTACGCAGAAGCTTTGTGTTATGACCAGCGTTCTGTGTAATGGATCTGATCTATGAACAAGGGAAAATCGAAAAGTAAAACCTTTCTCATTTGCTAATTTGGAAAACCTGTGTGTGCATTTTAAAGGGTTAAGGGCTATGCAGGAGGATGTTGCTTTTCCAATTACAAAATCTCATCAAAGTATATTTTTAATCAGAAGACAAATATACTTGAGAATACTTAGATAATGGAGGTAAGAAATCTTTAAGCATTCCTGCACCAAGGATTTTTTTTTAAATATACTTATATAATCAAGCAACCAAAGTGTCCTTTTAGGACTTTAAAAAAAAAAAAAAAAAAAAAAAAAAAAGGCATTTTGACTTTGGTACTGCTATGTACCAATATCCCCCTGTTGCATTTGTTAACAGTTCAAATATGTTTGATTTGGAATTGGAATGAAATAGTGTTCCAAACCAAAGCTGCTGGCTTAGATTGAATATTCTGTTTAAGTATTTTGGGCCGTGCAGACTCTTCCAAATGAAGGATAAAAGATCAACAGTGCCTAATGAAAATAAGTTTATGGAATTAACTTATATCAACTGTAGTTCTGAACAGCTTAACAATGCAAGTCAATAAACATGACAACAGCCTATTTGGAGACTTTCTCAACTAATGTGCTGCAGGGAGTATATTCTCAAGGCTTTCATGTTTTGAAGTTAAAATTAAATATTAATTAAATTTTAAAATTAAATTTTAAATTTAGTACTCATCTAGTACTGAACCAGGATACCAGTTTACATGTATCACAGCTGGACCTGGTCCAGCTGTGATTATGAGGGTGTTCATACTACTGTTGATAATGAGACTGGCAAAGCAGATGTTGCCCTTTCCAGGATTTACCTAGAAGCCAGGGAGTAAGTTTATCAGCTAGTACTCATTGCATTGCATAGATCTGGAGATGTTACTTTGTTGGTCTAACTCGTAATAACTTGGACAGTGTGATTTCTTTCATATTTTCTTTTCTCCTCTCTTCCTTTGTCCCGCCATGGGGAACATTTGTTATGAACAATTCTCCCAAATGATATTTTCTTTTTGTACATGTCCCTCTTGCTCCTTGGCATCCTGTTAGATGGCTGGAGACACTTGCTTTACCTCAGGTAGCCCCACCTCCCATCCCAGTCACTATCATGCTTGCTTTTATGGATTTTGCTTTGCCATTTTTCTGTCATTAGTTCATGCAGATTCTCACTGCTTTTGTTATGCTGCTTTGAAATCCTCCAGCCTGTAAGTTGCCATTAGCATTGTATGAAAAGGGACAGTCACCTCCTTGTTCTGTGACAAGTTGTGGTCTTCAAGTCATTCAAAACAGTGCTGGCTGGTTTTCCTGCCATATCACATTACAAACGGATATCCAACTTTCTGCTTGCTGTTTTCCCCTAAGACTTCTGTAGTTGCAGTTTTATTTTACTCCTTTGCAAAGATTTTCTTGTCATTTAGTATTTGTGTTCTGGATTGTATTTCCCAAGACGAACTAGGTTGCAATTTTTTAGGTTGAATCCCATTTCATTTCCTGCCATATTTCTAACCTCTGCAGGTTCTTTAGTGCTTCAGTGTCCTCAGTGGAGTTTTAAACACCTCTTAGTTATTGTCCTCTGCAAATATAATTTTATATGCTGCTTTGACCTGATCCTTAAAGTAAAGCAAGCCTCCTTTTGTGCCCACACATCTTGCAGCACCTCAGTGTAGATGTGTAAACAGTAAACCCTGTTTAACTGATGATGGTTTTATCAGTCTTATCTGCCTTCGATTAGGTTTTAATTTGTTTTTGACTCTTTGCAATTCTGTTAGAGATTCAGTTCCTCATATGTCTGTTTGTACCTGTCTGTAATGACTGTAGCTTCTTCTTGTGGTGGAAGTCATTTATCAAACCACAGCACCTGTGCCTCTACAGTATGGATATTTTTATCTCAAAACCTTAAACGGAATTTTCTCAGAAAATGCACGTCTTAGATCTTCTGTTAGCTAGAAACAGACAGCAATCCAGCATCCAAGACTTAAAATTATTTTTAAACAAAGACCCTCAAAAGTGACTGGAAAACAGTTTTGTACTCGCTCTCTTCCCTTTACCCATTTAAAGAGGGTTTCTTGCTGCTATGAAACACTTAGGGTGTGTAATTATGGTTGCAGTTTTTCTTTTTTTTCAGCTTTCCAGAAGAAGTATTTCCTCCTCTTATTCACAATTATTTTCCAAAAGGATGACTCAGATAAGAAACAGTATAGTCTTTCTTAGACAGCAGTCCCTAGAAAACAGAGAAGTCTCGCATGCAATCTCTGTCCAAACTTGTGATCAGGTCACATGCTGTAATGAAGATCTGGGAATGAATTGGTAAATATTTCATGTCATATTTTTGCTATATTCCTGTAAGGCTAAAAGGTGACAATTACATAGTGCAGTTTTTGTAATCCTTTCTCAGAGCTTGAACTGATACTTCCTTAAATGTCAAGGATTGCCTGGTGAAAGTGCAGGACTCTATAGTCTTCCATGGGTATGATTGCTCTTCCTGAGGGGATCTCAGTTCTTGACAGTGGTAGGAATTTTCAGATGCCAGTCATGATTATTTGCCAGTAAGTGCCATCCTTTGGGGATTTCTCTTTGTGTTCCTTCCACCTGTCAAATTCCTCTTAGAGCCCTACACAAGTAACTTGAACAGCAGAGGCACCTTGTTTGCTGAGGTTTCCAGAGTGCCCAAACCCATGAGAGCTGGAGCGCATGTTTCACCCTGCTTTGGAAGCTGTAT
>JAVCKT010024701.1:0-15579 GCA_032273925.1 Rhynchotus rufescens | reverse complement strand
GGGGATGTTTTCAGGGGGGGTTGAACTAGATGAGCTCTAGAGGTCCCTTCCAACCTTAAGGATTCTATGATTTATTTATTTATTTTCTTCCTCTTCCCCTGAGACATTTGCAGCAAGAGGAACCCTGTTAAGGAACACTATAGCTATAGCTATAGCTATAGCTATAACATAGCTATAAAGAGGTTCAAAAGTTAAGGATCAATTTCAACAAGAACAAAGAAGATACATTCCCAATAAAGCTGCCCTGTAACACTGTACCTATTCAGGACATGTGAATTGCATAAAGTATTAGTGACATGAATTTTGGAAACTGTATAATTACCTACCTTGTCTTTCACGTCTTCTACTCCTTGAGTAGGACAGACTCTTCCAAGATAAATGTGTCATACGTAAGCAACTAGATGAAATTATTGCTGTCACTCGATTTCTCTTCTATAAATTAACATAGCTTCTTTGTCTTCTATAATTCAGATCATACATTATTTAAAGCAAAGACCAGATTTTTCTCTTGTGTTCAAGATGTCTAATACACTTCAGGGAACATAAGAATAACAACTACTTTCACAGGAAGTCAGATGCTTGTACTGTTAAGCTATGATATATCTGTAACAATTTAATTGACTTCAGTGGCATTTGCTTTTACCGACTTTGATGAGATCTGCTCTGGAGTTACATCACTGAAAGAAAGTGTTTTCCCCTGACAACGTGTATTTTATAGCAGTGAAGAAAAAATGTCACCAGACCTTTAGTTTCTGCAGAGGTGTGGATTTTTACTATGTTTTCTGCAAGTTTCCAGTAAGACTCACTGTAGACTATTAGTGTAGTCACTCCACAAAACAAGATTGGCTCTCCTGGGCCACACTTCTATAAATTTTAATTCTGACAAAAGCAGCAAAGGCAACAAAGAACAGGCTAGGGAGACATACCAGGAAACAATAAATGTAGTATTAAAAAGCTTGCAAAAGGAGAATTATCCACTTTGAAGGAGTATAGTATCTGCTGTACTGCTTCCACCTTCCATTCAAAGACAAATAAATTCTCCATGACAGCTCCTAATGGCCTCCACAGTTATTCACTGAACTTGCCCTCAAATTACAGGGTAATAAAAGGATAACAACATTTGACTGACTAAATGAGGAGGTGGGTCCTATCAGTAAAAGCATGCCTTTCATTGCTTGTCCTTTTCTTCTGCTAGTTCAGTGAAGTACTATCTCACAACTACAACTTAATCACTAACAATTACCAAACTAATACATTGTTATTTTACTTGAATTATTCTCTAGAGCATAACAGTGGTAATGCTGCAGAGCTGGGTTACAGTTTGTTTATTTAAAAGTTGGGCAATGGAATAAAGTAGCAACAATAATCCTTAGCTCAAGTTAGAATAGCAAAATGCTTCATTGTCTGTTGTTAATGTCATTCTGTAGACCTTGTTTTCTAGATTATTAAAATCTGTTCACAATACCTAATTGCATCTCTGTCAAACACCACCTTTCCTATTCATCTGTTACTAGTTTGTTAAAAGTTTGATCTCCATCATAGGAGGCCACCCACATAAAAATGAGAGTTTGAAGATTACATCTATGAGTAACATTCGTCTTGACAAGTTTTCACCTTGATGAGAAATGGCCTGTAGGTAGTATGTAGATACAGATGTATTATACACATTCACTATGCTATTACCAATTCCGTTTTCTGACAGAAAAATATTAGAGCTGATCATAACTTGTAGTGGAAACATTCTCACACATATATCCTTCCTTCCACCTTGGCTCTTCCCATCAAGGACTTTACAAACTTATTTATGTCATTAAACTGGCACACAAACCACACAAATCCATTTTTTCTATCTTTGTCAACTATTGGATATACAATATAGAAATAATTTTATATGAGCAAGTCTAATCAATTTCTTTTTTGACTTGTATTTTTTTTATAGGCTTATTGTTCTCTTTATGGAAAATAACAGTGACTTTTTTGCACAGAAGAAACAGGGTTTCATTTTCTGAATGCAGTGAGGAAAATCAAATTTCATGTTAAGCAGTTTTTGATTACTCTATTTTTTTTAGTAAATCTTGACTAGGTTTGTTACGCAAATCGGTAACATAAACTTCAATATGCCTTTTGTCAGTAAACTACAAAAGAGAGTCTGTGACAATATACTATAGCCAAGATAGCATGATAGGACGATCCTTTCTAATTTCCAGCTCTTTGCTACAGAATTTATCGTACATGAAAGTTTTTAAAATTTATTGCAGTTAAAATGCTATGATGTTACTTTCTCTCACTTTTAAGACCACATGAACAGGGAAAAATCGTCTGACATTTTTCACACACTTTTCTTATGAAATGTTTTTAAGGAATACAGACTGGGTCATACAACATCAGCTTATCTTATCTTGCTGTTTGTGGAGCACAGCATTGTAAAATGTACAGATGTTGACTATTAAGATATTGAGACAAGCCATAGATACATAGCAAAATTAAAAGAAGACTGAAAACATGACTGTGACTCATTAGATGGCCTTTTTGAGCCAGTGCTGAATGAATGCCCCAGTCTGGTGCTCTAAGTTGCTGGAGGCAGTGTTTCATGTCAGATACGGAACTGTGGTCCTGATTGCTTGTAATTATAGTTGGTCCCATGACACTTTTTTGAGAAATTCAGGGAAAAAAGGTCCAGTATCCTGGCGAAAGTCCAGTACTGGTAATTACATTATATCCCTCTTTTTTTTTTTTTTTTTTTTTTTCCCTTAGTTGCAACTGGGGAACTGAATTCATCTCCTTTTTAAGAATTTTAAGGAAAAAAACACCAAACCCCACAGTTCTCATGTTGCTGAAGGGAAAGGATGCAGTGCTTCTGACCCAAAAAAAAAGATGGTGAAGTGCCTAAATGGCACTTTGGGGCAGTGCAGGACAAAGGAAATATTGCTTTTAATCAAAAAGAGAAAAACTAGTCTTTGATAGTATAGGTATATAACTCATTTACTTCCATAAACAGCATATATATACCATGGCATCCCAAAGCAGCAGAAAATAATATGATTTTACAGATTCCTCCCTAGAATCACCCATCTTGGTCTGGTGATTCTCTCAAGAAGAGATCCTATATTTTTATGTTGGCTACAATATTTACCAGCTTTTAAAAATATCCTACAGCTTGGGTTCAGCTTACATAGTCTTCACTGATTGGAATATAGTGAAAATGCTGAAGATAGAGCCACCTTAAAGGAGATGCCAAAACTAAAACTAAGTTTTCTTACCCAGAGAATGTGGTGCTGCTTTGTTGAGGCCGCTTTTGTGGGATCATGGGCCATGAAAGAAATGCCTGGGCTGTTTTGCCTGGGCCACGCTTGCTTCACCTGCTGCATTTGCATGGAGAGATGGCTGTTGCTTCTGAAATGTGCTGCCTCTCCTCTTGTTTTTATTTAAAACTATAGGTGAACCTCTCTCCCCTGCCCCATATACCATGAAAGTTTGGGGGGGAGTAGCAGCAGCAGCTCAGCTTTCTGGCGTGAGCACCAAGTACTTGTCTGCTCCTTGATGCAAGGGCCTCTTTTGCTTGCACTACGAGATACTGCTCTGGGCTGTGGGACGGAACCAACCTCATGGTGAATAACGAACAGAGGCACTTGCTCCTGTGTTAGAAGACGAAACACTTTCGTCTTTCCTAAGAAAACACTTTCCAAAGCACTGCACAAGTTAGCTGACGATTGTTTAGATACTATGCTGCCGTTGCAGTCACTTCCTCTGGGCCCTCTTGGCAACTGGAAGTCTTTTGCAGCCTTCCTTTGCTCAGCTGCCTTGAGGGCTACTGTATCTCATGGCCATTTTTCTCTGTTACTTCTATCATGTCAACAACTCTCCTGAAGCACTTTGTGCTTTCTGCCCAACAGGATTTCTGATACAACTTTTCAGAAACCAGGGAGACCAAAGGAGTGCCTACAAGTATAATGCACCACTTTGAGCAGCTGACACTTAATATTTTAGCTAGAGATTCTGGCATTTTTCCTTCAGGAATAGCATGAAAAGGAAAAGAAGAGAAGAAGACGGAACTATACAACATCTTGGACATTAAGGGTCAAGGAACAAGCCCTGCAGTAAATGTTAATATTGCTCAAGAACAGAACAGTGCTTTCCATAGAGCTGCAGGATCCTGGTTGGTTTTTCACGTGGAGAAATCCAGGTGCTTTCTGGAGTGCCAGATGTTACTTAACTCAAACCCCAGATTTTCATGGAGGTAATATGTCCCTCACACACATCCCATTGCTTATGTGCTCATCATGAAATATCCAAGATTGTCTTTGCAGAATATCCAAAATTTCTCTCAGTGTATAAATCTGTGGAAAGTAGCAGGGAGAAGCCTCTCACCGACGCTGCTGCAAGAGATACTGCTATAAGAATCAGCAGAAAATTACTGCTAAGTATAGAAGTCTGTGGACAGTGAATGTTATTTTGTCAAATCTATTTAGCTATTGCTGCCCTATATTTTTTTTAATGATCAAAATTCTCACCTTTTTGCTTGCTGAACTGTGCATTTATCAGTATTATTTGAGGGATATAAGGACATAAAAGCCATCTAGGTAGTTTTTAGCACTTGAGAAGATAAGAAACGCATTTTTAAAGCAGGACAATCTGAAGCTTGTTATTCTAGAGGCAAATTATTAACCTTTTCACTAGGTAATGGACCATGGACCTGGAGAAAAGAATAGGATGTGGATCACGGTTCCTTTTATTTTCTCCTTTTATTCTTTAGAAATTCAATTCACCTCAGTTTAAATGGCAGATCTTTCTTTGCCATTAAGTTTTCCTAAAATAGAGCCTAGAGTTTAAATATCATTTACATCACAGACAGAAGAATAATCACATAAATAAGAATTTATGAATAATTAATTGCAACTGCTATTACATTAGCACAGTACTATTTTTAATTTATGGGGACCACAATGGCATCTTTACCGACCTGGCAAGGAGCAAGTAGCAATTAAATTAGCAGACTGATTAACTGATAAGTCATTTTAGAGCTATACAGAAAGTGATTGATTGATCGATTGATGAATCATTTCACAAATACACTGTGAGCACGTCACAATATGCCTGGACAATGTGGAAAATCTTGCATTACAAACAGTGACCTTGGGCACAATGAGATGATAAAAGGTTTGCAAATTTACAGAAGTATTGCTAATACTATTTTAACTGAAAGGGAATTATTTTGCTTTCAACAACAGAAGGGATGAAATCTAAATCCTGTTGCAGCTGCCATAATCTGCTGAGCACTTACAATTCAACAGAGAGAAAAGAGCTCTGCTGAAGTGCTCCAGTAATGATACTTCTGCCTGGAGAGTAACTGAAACTTTCAAAACACTTAAATGTGCTCACTTGTACATTCTAGATAGCAAAAGAAATGCAGTGTTTTCTTTATGAAAATGTCAGATAAGATATGTACCCTAGTTTTGTGCTTTTTTTTTTTTTTTTCCCTATTTTACCACCCAGATGTCTACTAATTCATACAGCTCCATGGAAACAGAACAACTGACTGAGAACATAGTGAAAAGCCAAAGGAAATTTGAAAAAGCAGCTTTTGTTTTGAATTTCTTTCCAAAATACATGAAACTGGTATTTAAAAATTTTCACCTTTTGTTTCCCTAGAAACAGCAAACAATAAAAGCATGGATATCCTTTTTTCTTTTTTTTTTCCCTATGATCAATTGCATTGATATTTCAAAGGAAACTATTACAGATTGAAGCAGCTGGAATTTACTTTCCTCATTCAATTTGCAAACTTAGAACTTTTCTAACAAACGTGGTGTTGATGTTAACAAGGATGGAATTTCTGATCAACAACTACAAAAGGAAACACTTATATGCAAGCTGCACTTTTCAACATTCCCCAGAAAGGCAGTCAGTAGTTGCAGGTGATTCTTGATAGAGGTACAAACACTTTTCTACCTAATTCAAATGTACAACTCCAACTTTTTTCTCTTTTGTTCATTGCAAGAGATACTGGTTTTATTCCAATACAGTGCTGGCAGAAGCTCAGAAATACCAGAGATATCAAATGAGCAAATATTTTCCTTTCTTGTTCTGCTTCCAAGATCTATATTTTGCCCACAGATACAGAACAATTTATATGACTTACAATCTCCTTTTTATTTCCAAATTATCCAGTTTTAGGTATCAGGAGACAGAAATTCATGCTGTGATTTTCCATCCTAACTCTACGTAAATTTGTACCCTATGTTTTCTATCTCTGTATTAAAGATAGAATCTATTTTTATCGCACATGTTAAATTTTAGTCATTGCATTTTAATTTGTTCCAAAACCTCAAACTAATTAAAAAAATTCTTAATTTAAGTGGCTTCCACAAAAATATGGAGAATATAGCTAAAAGAATATGAATAGTCTGGCAGAAAAGAATAAAATGGGTGTATTTTGTCATCAGACCAAAATGAAAGAGGTTAATATGTAAAAATTGTTGGTTTTATTTCTAGTCTTTTAAAGATTATTTCCAGTCTCTTGTTCTAGAATTTAACTGGAGTCTCTTGTATATTCATATGTTTTAAAATATGATATCTCTTTCAATGATATTCCATTCTACACCAATAGCTCCATATATACCTGGGAATCAAGGTCATACAGCCTAGGAGAGGTGTTAATAAAAGGATAGTCAGGACAACTTCCACCACCATTAGAAAGGAGGAAGACTTTTTCAGACAGCAATTAAGTATTTGTTGGGTCACTGTCTGGAGGTATTTATCTATTTCCATTTATAATATAGAAATGTAGGGAACTGTCATGTTTCTTGTCCAGGAATTTCTGCCAGGTAAATGACAAAAATAAAAACAGCAGCAATGTTCATCTGACACAGCTTTGCATGCAGGTCTTGACTATATTCTGCCCTACCATTCCTCCTACTTTAAAATAAACATTACCTAAGACCAGACAAAATTTGCGGACAAAGCATCATTACAAAATCCTTCAGGCATTTCCAGACTCCTAGCAAGTTTTACTAGGTTTTGATTTGGTTAAATGGCCTTGATACTTGAGGCTTTTGCCGATGCTCTGCTTTTAACAATGTTATGGAAAGAGATTGCTGAAATGAGTTCCAACACCGAGTAAACAGAAGTCACTGCTTAAGACAGGTGTATTCAAGACACGTGTGGGTAGAGCAGGGTGTTTCACCAGCTTCCGTTCCATGAAGGTTTGCATATCTCTGAGGCAGTGATTAAAAAAGAGAGAGAGAATTAGAGACAGCAGGCAACAAAGACACCAGGTAAAAGAACTGAACCTGTGAATGAAAGCCCATTCCCTTTCCATACTGTGCTTCAGAAATAGTACTTTGACACAACCCTGCCTATTTTACAAAGAATGCACGAGGAGAGATATTCAGCCTCATTGCTAAGGATCACACAAAAGATGCTCAGGAATCTAATTACTCACTCACATCACATCACATCAGGACTGGGTGTCCTGCTGGTGTGGGGTATGGAAATTATTCATAAGAAGACAGAATTGCAAGTCTTTTTTTTTTTTTTTTCTGAAGAATCACAAAAGAACAGATGTGAGGATGCTTATGCAACTCCAAAATGGACAGAGTAATTTTGAATAAAATGAAAAAACAAAAGGTGCAGAACAGGATCAAAGCAGCATCTGGTGGTATCTCCAAACGAGGAGCTAACTTTAAAGAAAATATTAAACCTTTGTTGAATTAGCAGCTATCAAAGGATACACAAACCTGAAAAAAACTTTGTACTGCATGCTTCAATGTAAGTAGTTAATTTGGGTTAACCAAAGCCCAAGCAAGAGAATGAAGCTGCTGCCAAGTGAAAGAACTGAGTGAAAGGCAACAGTGACAAAACCGTATCCCATCCATATAAAGAATTAAACAGAATTAAATTAAGAATTAAAAAAGGGTAGGTTGCTACTTTTATCTAGGTTACCACATCTGGTCATACTAATGTGTGATAGCTACACTGGAAGTAATATATTTACAACTTGTGTGAGACTATATAACAGTATTTAAACTGAATTGCAATGAACTTAATTTATTTCAAAGCAGTAGTTCACATTGACTTCCCATCCACAAAGTGAACATTGACACTGTACACAACGGATAGACCCAATGAATCCTTACAGAATTGAAGAGTTTTATAGGATTCTAATCTTATTAGAAAATATTTGGATTTGTCATTATTACAGTAATTTCTGCACAGATGGAGTGAGAAATCACTTCTGCTATCAGCAGAGAAAGTCCATACCTGAAAAGACATCTTTGAAATGCTTCTGACTTTCTGCTTGAGAGACTTTTCTAGAGCTGGACAAATGTACTGGAGAAGGCAGCACAGGAATAAAAAAAAAGGAAAAGACATGGGAAGGCATGGATCTTTACAATAAAAATCTGGGATTTAGTTCTTTTGCTTATTTTTTGCTTTATTTTGGTTTGTTTTACAAAGAAGAAAACTTAGAATAAGATGATGGCAATGCTTAAGTTGCTAAATTGTTTTTAATGTTGAAAAAAGTTGTGGTCAGGATAGCCTATATCCCATTTCAAGAGCTCTTTTGATTTAGGAATCTCAGAAGAACTTACCAGATACTTAGAAATTTTGCAGTGTTGTGATCCACAGTAATGTCACAGGCTTGAGTTTATGTCGACTAATGCTAAAACCTTAACCTTCAGTAATTCCTCAACTGGACAAACATAAATACTGTAGACCATGAAGCAGAACAAGTCATTCATTTTTACATGGAACAACTTTGGTCCAGAAGACACAGCAACTTCTTTTCCAAGACAAATGCAAATGTGCAGCAAAGGTAGAAAAGACAGAAAGTTAAAAAAAGAAATGAAGCTTCTAGGAGACTTGGTCATACATGATAGAAAAAAGTGCTTGGAAAGCACAGTCACTCTGCAGTCTACAGGTAACACAATCAAATGCTTCCAACTGTGGCGTGAGAGCATACTAGGGATACCTACATGAATTCTTAATCACTCTCAGACTCCCCAAAGTGTCTTCAAATTGTCTCATGTTGCTGCAAAAGTCACTCTCTGTGTGACTTAGATAAGGCAATGGGGTCTCTGCCTTTACAGAAATACGGGGTCAACACTTAAGATCATTCCTGGAATATCATTCTGAAGACTAATTTTATCAAAGGCCTTTTCATTTCAAATACTATGCATGCATTTCCTACTTTTACAGGATCATCAGGAAGACCTGTCAAATACTTCTTAGAAAAATAGGAAAGGAGGAAAAGAGGATTGTTAACTGTAATACTGTCCTCTCTAAGGGCTGAACATATGATAAATTGTTAAGACTGGGATGCAAACTTGTGGTGCTTGGTCACACATCAAGAGAACGCTTAAAATAAAATGTGCTGTTATCTGGGAGTACTATTATCCAAGAGTAACCAAGAGGAAGCTCTGTTTATCAGTAGGGGTACTGCACAGATGCAAGATATGTAAAAAAATAAAGTTATGAACTTGTATTATCACTTAAGAATTACTGATGATTTAGCCCTTCCATAAAATATACCCAAATTTTAAAAGAGGTAGCTGAGTGAAGTCTGAGCAGAAAGTAGAACACGAAGGCACAAAATGCAACTTTAAAAGTTTTTTTCTCTATTTCATGGTAAGCTTATTGTACATTAATTTACATAACAAGCTTTCAGACACTTAAGTACAGCCAATCTTCCCCATGCTACCTTAAAATCAATAGGAGCTCCTCCAGAGGGTTATTAATTTTATTCTAAGTTTTAAGAAATGTCAGATGACTAACAGCTCAGGACAGAACTGACACAACAGTAAAAATGACATAGATCTCTCCACAACATGGCTCACAGCAAAGGCAGAGTGAATAGCACTGCTACCTTTGCACAGTAGCTGATAAAGGTGTTTTACAGAAACTGGACAAGGTCTTCCATACTTCCTAAATTATGTCACTACCAGGGGTGTCAAGTCCCAGGTCAGAGCCTGATTCTCTGGGGTGGCAGACATCCACGGGGCATTCCCTGTAAAGCAATTGTTCAAATCAAACCCATATTTTGCAAGAGAAACCAACTGAGGAGGCTTCATATCTAACTAAAAAAATGACAGAACCATGATCTATTGATGATCCTTGACAGAGGTCAGGTCTTTCTTTTTATACACGCATTGGACCAAGAGGCTTAATCAAATTCATCTATTGCTTAATTAAAGCAATCTATCCTGCCAGATCATAAGAGATAACGAGACACTCATTGATGTTGTTAAGGTCACAGAGAATTTCAGGCAAATCCTCTGAGTTGAAATAACTGCTATGTTTAAGGTATGAAATTAAACAGCTGGATGTATTTCTTTTTCTTCAATATGAAGGGCATTAAAGAAGATTCTACTTCGGACTAAGAGCCATACTGGTGTTTAACCACAATGTCAAATAGTCTCCACTGTGAAGCTATTACATCTGGATGAGAAGCTTTGGAAGAAATTGATGTTTCAGTGAAGTTGTACATCAGTGTATATGGTTCATTACAAAGTGAAATGTGCTCTTTTGCATTTAAATGGACAAGGAGATGAAAACATTACACTGTGGTTCATTACAAATAAACATAAGACTGTCCATTCATTATACACTCTCCCCCAACTCTGCTGGTGAGCAACAAAATGACCAAGACTATCTGAGTGTATGTGAAAATGTGGTATCTTGATACCATTTGATAGGTTTGTGCCTTTACTATACTTACAGAAAGCTGTTGATTTGCATCCAGCAGAGTAACTAATATTCTGTAGCTAATTGTGTACACTGCCATGACAGAACATCTAGAGAAGGACATTACTGCTTATGTCTCAGAGGGAATAGGAAGATACTTCATTTATAGCCACCCATCTGTCTAGTCATGGCAGAATTACATCCAAGCACAATGCACAATTTGGTGTGTCCTTCAGGGACAGCTCTCCTAGCATAACAGACTGCTTGCCTGCACCCTCGACTCTGTTCACACACCGATTTGTTCTTTTACAAGATTAATTCTATACATTTCCTGAGCAATGATAGGCAAAGAAATTTGAATTAGAGGAGAAAAAGACAAATGCAAAAACATAATATTGACATAGCGAGCAACAGTTACCTTTTAAATTTCTCCCAGGACAGTGTTTCTCTTGCTAAAGCCTCCCAGCAAGACACTGTTCTATAAAATAAAAATACTGTAATTTTCAGCTTCAAGAGTGTCTCACTAACAATGAATGTTGTGCAGCAGAGAAAATAAGTTTCTATGAAGATCTGGATGACTCCAAGATTATTAGCAGTGATTAGATATTGAGGATATTGATAATTAATAATTTGTTGCAGTCATGAATGTCAAGGGCAGTCGCACAGACTTCTCGGTGGCATACTCAATAAAGACATATTAATAAATAAAGCAGAGACTCCACAGAGTATCTTTCTACCACACAGAGATTTTGAGCTAACGCTGACCCAAGCTGGTGGATCTGCACAGTGCAGTTTAGCATGATGCAGACCTCCTAACAAAAACTACACCTAAGACAGAAAGTTCCTCAGTCAGGGATACAGCTTGGATATGACACTATATAAATGCATTTCTGTTGCTTTTAAATTATTTAATTGTAAGTTATATTGTATGATTCCAGAACTGCTGTGAGATGTTGCCAGCTTCAAAGATTTTGCAGTGCTTCCACTATGCAATATAATCCAACCATGCTGTCAATGCAAGATTAGATTAGCCTCGGAAAAATATCTTTATTGCACTTTAAGATAATCTGTATTCTGAACAACTGCACTTCCACCAATTAAAAAAAAAGTTTGCACTGTGCTATGTGCTGACATATTTGCTTTGGTATATTTGCAAGTATAGATGTGCTTGTGGGAGGCATTTTCTTGTTTATGCTTCTAGTAATAAGTGTCTGATCAATTCCTATCATCCTATATGGATTTCTACTTCATACAGTTTTAATCTTCTCTCTCTCTCTCCTTCTGGCTGTTCAATCCAGACGAGACTTTCTACCACTTCTTTTATGAAAAACAACCGCAATTTCATTTGAATATTATTACTCACATGATTCTAGTCAGTGAGAACAGCTTAACTGAAATATGCATAGGCAGTAGAGAGATATCTGAGCTTTGCCCCCCAATTTTGATATTTTCATGACTATTAAGAAGTTACTGGATAGATTAACCAGTTACATTATAAATGTTGTAGGCAGCCCTGTTCCAGTGAGGAGCATTGTGCAGCTTGCACAGGCTCTGACTTCTTGCTTATGCACCTCATGTGCAACCTCGAAGTCACATTTGAGGATATTCCCATTCTATCCACATCCAAGAAAAGGGTGAGAAAGATTTTGTTATCCCAACATCTGCACTGAGTGCAGCCCACTTCCAGCTGCACGGTTTCCTGGGATGTCACCAGCCCTCCCTTGTCACACAGAAATCTTATCAGTATCTGTGACTCAGGGCAGACCCTCCTTACCCAAAAGACCTCCTAACCCAACTTGGTCAGAGAACATGGCCAGGAGTTGTCCTATCTATGTGTGAGTGGGTGCTACTTATCCTTATTTCAGAGTACCTAGACAGACAGAACCACTGCTGAGTGAGGAGATTGAAGTAGGGAGGAAAAATGATGGTTTCAAACCTGTAGCTGGCACTGACCAACCATCTAAGAGCCTCACACTCCTAATTCTGGGTCTCACTGTTGTTGTTGTTTTTTTTTAATCAAACTGTTGCAAATTCCAAAAAATGTAAGCATCAAGCCTTTAGCATGAAGCCCAAAACCTACGCATGTGGTACAGAACCTTTGTCGTTCTGTAACTAAGTGCACCAAGGTTTAACAAGACTACAAGACTCTACAAGGCACTACATACCAGTTGATATATTTTGCCCTAATTCAAATCTTTTGTCCACTAGAGTATAGCCTTATTCAGATTTAAAGATAATGTAAGACAGTAAGTTCCCAACAAAAGCAAGCCATATGTGAGAGGTCCTTGTATCAAGTACAGAACATTTTATGTTTAGAGCATGCTATTTCAGCAAGAAAACCAATTAGTGACACAGCAACAAGACTGAAAAAAAGAGCCTGCCCACACAAAGCAAAACAAAACCACCAAAAGAACAAATCTTTAAAGGCCTTTGAAAAACTGAGAGATATAGTTAATTGTTTAAGTAGATTACAAACAGATTCTCAGCAAATGTTTGTAGTTTGTATCAATTTATATACACATTCATTTACAGTCTTTGTGTGCTTTATTTGGCATACAAGTTACAACATTTCCCAATTAGGAAGGAGTCAACACTTCAGGTTATGTTAAATTTAAGTTTTGCTCAGATAAAAACAAAAAAGTTACTGTGACAAGTAAAACTGTTGACAGTAAGGCATGCATATAACTAATATTTATGTCTGAGGATAATTCAGCTATGGTACTTTACTAGCTAAATGCTTCTGAAGCTCAGTGTAGTAAATGGGAACTATGTTCCCAGAGGGGTGGAAGGCCTACAGAATATTTCATGAGACACTAGTTATTCCACCTGGTGTGTCTTGTCATCAGTCTAGCATTTGAAGAACTGTCATTCTATGTTGCATCCTTGATGAAATGGAAATGCTGAGATTTTAACAAAACACAAAATAAAAAAGCAATTCCATTTTCAGTAGTGAGATAATTGTCTGGAATCATATGTTTTAAAGCGTATCATCGCCATCAAGAATTTCGAAGGAAGTATTTTGAAATTTTTTGTGAAAGACTGAAAGACTGGCAGACAAAACCAAAATACAGCACAACCAGATTTAACTTTTTTGTTGTTGTTATTTGGGGAGGAAGGAAGAAAGCTTAGAGAAAAAATATCTATTGACATAGCTCAAGTCTAATAATGTCAACCTATCTGAGCTAATAAAGAACCCTCTGAAACAACACTGTCCCTAAAATTATTTTTAAATCATGACATTAGCAAACTGAGTGATATATTTCTAAATATGTATTTTGATAGGACAGCATTTCATTTTAGATGTCAAGCTGTCAGTTTAGGCAGATGACTCAGAAGATTCACAAAGTTGTTCACTTTCTAGTCAATGAGTTAAAAAATAAATGTACTTAGATAATCAAACACTGCTTCCTGATCCAAATAATCAAAACCTAAAATTGTATCTAAGTAACCATCATATCACTTACAAACATTTTCCTTTTCTGTATGTAAAGTAGATTTGAAGTGTTTATCAAACTCAACACAATTAAAATAAAGATTGCTTTCATCTTCTGTGAGCTTTTAATCCAAATTTTAAAAAAGACAAAACAAGAGGTATCTTCTTAGCAACATAATACCAGTAAAGCACTTCACTGCTCTTTCTCATACTTTTGGTTTTCTATATCCATTAGGCCCACGTTACTATAAATGAAAAGACTCCCTTAATTTAGCAGAAAGAACAGCAGGCCATTATTTAATTAATCCCTTGAACCTGAAGACAGATCTTCGACAGTACAACTGAAAAATATAATAAGGATTCTAGAATTTTTCCTTACACTGCAGGATCCTAAAACAAGAATTTGGGGCAGATGTTGTGAATTTGAGAGATGTTTTGACCTTTCGCAGCCTCTAACAGTAGAAACAGTGACATCAGTCAATGTAAGAAGGCAGAATATTTGTAGTCCAAGGATGGATGGATGATCCACAGCACCTTCACAATTAACTATTTGCCTGAATGTTAGAAGAGCTCTCAAGGTGGGAAGTTCACACAGTTCTAGAGAGTCCCACAGGAATTCCTATTGTGTCCAGCTCAACTTGTGTGCCCAAATGAGCTGATTAATATCTGGATTAACATCTTCACCTATTAGAAGATGTTCCCTCAGAGGCATAAATGGTCAAGGAGGACAGTGTTTTGTATGTACTTCCGACATTTAGGAGGCATTTTCTACGTTATTTATAACAACAGACCGTGCACATGCTAGATTCATCAAGTAGGACCACCAGCTAGCAGAAGAGTGGTTTGTGGAGTGTCATTCCATCTCACTCCCCAATGGAAGGACACTTGCAATAAACTCTCCTGCTTGAGTGCCTTAATTCACCACATAGGCATTACCATATGCCAAATCACAACACGCAAGGGGATTTGTTTGTTTGACTTTTAACAAATGTTCTGACCGTAACCACCAACTTGCTGCACATTAGGGAAGCACTATTGAAACAAGGTGCGGATTTGGTTGAGCTCTCAAAAACTGCTGGGGAAGGGAGTCAGTGCTACTTCTTCCACTGCTCATCCAAGAGCAACATGTTTCGTTAAGGAATTATAGCAGGAGAGCAACTGCAGAATGACTAACTTAATATCTTACTTTCCCATAATTTGAGTTTCCACAGAATCGATAAAATTGTAAGATTATACATACAAAGAATTGGCAACAACTTATTTGAAATATTTATTTAGAAGATTTAACCCAGAGCTACTAGTTAGGAAATGGCAAATCCTGTATGACATATGATATCTGTTAAGAAATGTAATCTCTCCAATCCTACTTTAAACTCTCTTGTAAAATACAAGAAGGAGAGGAGAGGAGAGGAGAGGAGAGGAGAGGAGAGGAGAGGAGAGGAGAGGAGAGGAGAGGAGAGGAGAGG
>JAVCKT010024700.1:0-18798 GCA_032273925.1 Rhynchotus rufescens | reverse complement strand
TCTGAGGTCCCTTCCAACCTTGGGCATTCTATGATTCTATGATTCTATGAAGTTAAGAAAGTTCATTTTCTGGTTGGGATTCTTTGTTCGTTTGTTTGTTCTCAGAACAGGCTAGGTTAAAATTTGGCCACAACTCCAAAGTGAAACAAATTTGCTCCGGAGAAGATCGTGGAGGCTTTCTTCGTTTCCTCCCGAAAGGTCAGGATCGCTGTAGTACATGCTGTTGGTAAGATGAGACCTGCAGGTGTACAGCTCTCCCTCCTATCTTGCTGTGGTATCTGTACTCAGATACTTTGAGAAGTGACTCAGAAGGGAGGAGCTGTCTGCTCTGAATCACCATTGCGTTCTATATTTGTCCTAGAAATTTCCAAGTCAGATTCCGTCAAAAACTTTCCTTAACCTGTAAGATCCTAGCCCCGAGGGCTACAGCTTCAAAATTATGCAGTGGGTTTGTTTTCTGTTTTGTAGAACTAGTGGAAGTTTGAGCGTGTTCTCACTTGAGCAATGAGAGTTTTGTCAGGGTAGCACCTGCGCAGTCATTGCTGGAGCCCAGTAAGATGAAAAGATGGTTTTTAGCAAGATCACTCTTGCATTCTTTATTGTCCTAGTTTTGAGAAGATATGACTTTGTCCTTTAGAAAGAGGAAAAGAAAACCCTCCTGACTTTGTCATGAGAATAAGTAGATGAGTACTGTTTGGCTGGGTTGTAATGTTTGCTCCTTAGTTTTAAGTTTCATAGGTGATCTCAGGTGTGAAGTTATGAAGTAGGACACGGAAAATGTGTCATGCATCGATGCCTCCATTTTCTCTGCTGCAAATAACCTTTGCTAAGATGATACAGTTGTATTTTAACAGTTGGCTCTGCAGAAAAAGGAGCAACACTGTTCTTCAGTTAGCCAAAAGTATCAAATCAGATTTAATTCTACCAAAAAATCATCACTGCTTTGAAAAACTCACCCTGTCAATGTGAAGCAATTTAAATTTCATCCTAAGTGCTTATAAGGCTCAAATGTAGTGCTTGGATTTTCTAAGGCATAAAATGTAGATTGCTTCTTCTGTCTTATGCTAACCATCCAGTCCACCTACTTAGTGTTTATCAAAATCATCTAATTTCCACTGAATTTTACCACTACTTTGTTTTTAAATTGGAGCCTGAGGGATGATCTCCCTGAGACTTGTTCATTTTACCAAGATCTGCTAAGTGGTTTTCTCAAGGTCGAACAAGCACGATTCAATCCACTAGCTGGTCTGCCGCCTTTCCTTGGGGAGCTGCAGGTGTGCAGTGTTGCACTGGCTCCTTGGAGATGCCAGGAAAAGGTAGGAAATGTTGGGATGGCCTGAATGGGAATGGGTGTTGGAAAGGTAGGAATGTGTCTGGGGCTTGGGTGGGGCCTGTGCCAAACTGACTTGCTGCCTGACCTGTACAGATTCTCCCTTCGGAAAGGCCTGGGGTAGGTGGCTTTAGCTCAAAGCACCGCAGCAATGCAGCAGTGCCTTAGAAGGCAATACAATTATATCAGAATTACAAGAGTAAATTGGAAGCTGTGCCTTAGCAAACAGGAATTTGCCATACCTGTCATGCACAGGCTGCCATGCACTCCACATCGAAAGCAGGTGTATTAAATGAAATAATGAGTTGAGAAAAAACAGGGGGGGATTTCTTTCTTTTTTTTTTTCTTTTTTTTTTTTTGTACCTCCCTAAGGAAACAGTTGGTTGTTTCAATCCATTAACTATTTCCTGGCTATTTATTTTTCTCTGTTCATCTTTGAAACTGAATAAGGAAATAAGATACCAACATAAATAAATGAATAAGAAGGCTTCTCAAGACCAATAAGCTAGACAAAAGAAACAGAACACTGGGTGATGTTTACTTATTCATGATACCTTCATGCATGCCATACTTTGGAGGAAAAGGGAGACTTTTGGCTGCATTTGACTCTCAAGCATGTTAATTGGGTTTTATTAAAACAGAGGTTTGGGCAGTCAGTGTGGATAAGCTCAAGAGAAGCTAAATGGAACCTGGATTAGAAGTTCATGTGAAATATTAGGGAGTAAGAGGAGTTTAAAGTTAGCCTAATATGCAGGGGGAGGGGAAAATATTTTTATATTCTTATTTAAAGAGAGAAAATCTTTGAGAAAAGGGTATGTGGATGGGTGGTGGAGGAGTGGGTTTTGTCGCTCAGGGGTCTTGGGTGCAGCTCCCTGTTCTGTAAAATTCTCCCTTGTATTTTTAATGTTTTTGTCTGTCCTGTGATTGTATCTTATTTAATGTGTACAAAGGCCCCTTGGAAATAATGAAATTCCGTATAATAAATAAGGCCAGGGTTTGGTCATGTGTGAGTCTATCTGTAGTAAAAATGCTCAGCACCTCATAGCAGCAAACCTGAGGGTGCAGACACTAGAGCCTATCTGCTGTTCGTATGGACCATCTAATGTAATTTAGAGCTACCTGACAGCAACTCTTAAAACACTTGCTGTTTCCGTGCTGTTCTCCAAATAAGATTTAGAAGAATTAACATCTTTGGTGATAGAATGCAAAGCAATATATGCATTTTTTTAATTAAATATATTCTTCATAGGTCTTCTTATATCCCCTGGATTCCTTTGCATTTATTTACATTTGCATTATTCTGTTTTAAGCAGTGTGTGCATGAGGGAACTTACGTCAGGTAACTACACATATGCAGTTTTTACTCCATTAACAAACAGCCAAATTTTTACAAACCTCTCACTCATGTGGAGAGCTGAGCTCATTCTGTAATATAAGGAATATGCATATTCCTTATATTTATATATAATTGTGAATTATATTATAATTCAGGAGGCTTTTTTTTTTTTTTTTTTTTTTTTTGAGATACTGGCTTTATAAAAACTGTATTGGTAAATAAAAGAAAATAATACTAAAACTAAGTTACAAGCTTACAAAATAGCCTGGGCAGAGGAACTTGGGTGCCAGTGAGGGTGAGAGGTGTTATCCCTGCTATCCCAAAAAGGGGACTTGTATCAGACTATGTACTTGCAAGCCAAAGATTAGAGGCTTAGATAAAGATTAGATTTATGTCAGCCCCAGCATTTTGTGACCGAGCTGCATTTTCCATCTACCTCGTTTCAACTGCAGCTCTTACTAGCTAGTTTCTTGCAATCAGTGCAAAAAAAAAAAACCCAAAACCAAATAAAAGAAAGCAAAAACAAACCCCAAATACCTGAGCTCAACAGCGAGTGCAATGAGTTTGCAAATCACAGGCTAACTGTGTGTTTCCTGTGTGCTGGCATCTCCTCATGGCTCCGCCGCGGGGGAGATTGCACGGAGGGAGACGCTACAGGTTAACAAACCTAATTCCCCTCTTGCATAACCAGATTTCTCTCCTGCTCTCCAAAATAGCAAATAATAATTGCAATAAATAAATAAAGGTGAATTGGAGTGTGATCTCAGTCAAATGCCATCCGTTCCAACAGACATGGGTTATTGTCATAGCGTGTGAAAAGATCATTATTAACTCTTTAATTGTTGGTGTAAAGCTGGCAGTGTCAGGAGCGCAGGGAATTACAAAGGCCCATTTCCCCATTAGCGTGTCTTCCCACTAATTTTTTCCAGGGCCTAAAAAAGGCATCAATTCCCTCCAAAGCTTTTCCCATGGTTGGGGCAATCATAAACATGAGTACTTTGGCCTCCTGCCCTTCTGCCCCAGCTCTAATATGGAGTCTTTCACGGGTAGCAAGACAGTGAACTAGTTTTTCCAACTCTTAGTGAATAGATGGGCTTTTTTGTTTTCATTTTTTTTTCTCTTCCAGAGACTTGTTTTCATGAAACTGGTACAAACTTAACTGTCTCTGATGAATGGGACAGACCGACGCCACGGCCACATAGCACCTCAGGGCAGACAAGCTCGTGGGAGCCCCGCAGAGACCCTCAGGCCGCAGAGACTCTCAGCACCCCGAGCGGCAGGGAGGCCCTGGCCACTGTGCGCGCGGCGAGCGGCTCCGCACAGGCCCGGCTGGGCCAGGGCCACCGTCTCCGGCAAAAATGAGGGCCTCGGTTTTGTGATTGACACGGCCAGGAGCTTGTTCCGCAGATGAGGCCTGGCAAAGTGTCCCCGCTTTTATTTTCTATTTTTACCTAGCGTGGACACAGGGGTCGGCCAAGAGTGTCTGCTGGAAACAACAGGTTGTTTTGTGCCGTCATTTTTCTGTCTTTGCTTTCAGCTGATCGAAGTGGCAAAGGGCCACTTTATAAGTACGGTCAGAGTGAGAGCCCATGGAGTTTCTCAGTGGAGCAGAAACTTCTACTATAGCAGGGGAAGGTGTGAGTTGGGTTAAGAACAAGCAAAAAAAGACTTTTTTTTTTTTTGTAATTTTAAAACTCACGTCAGCTGCTACTGGAAAAGAATTTTTCTTTGTCAAAAATCCTTGGATATCACATTTATCATCTCACTGTGTAGGAACACGTTCAATACAAACAAACCAAAAAGCCTGACAACTTTTGTCTTTGTTAAGACCACTGCCGAAGAGAAGCAAAGCTACATCCTGAAAATATTTGTTGCCATAGTGACCATATTTAGTTGATCTCTTTTTCTGCTTTACAGATCTGGTTTAATTAATTCAGAAATTTATAAATAGCTTCCCATGGGGCCAAAACTAATGGCTGCAAAGTGGAGTCGCAAAGACTTTGGGTGTGCAGCTCTGTGCAAGCAGATGGAGGCCCCGCTCAGCAAGGCCATTAATGAGCGCACGGAGCTTGAGATCTCATTCCACAGAACTTAAACTTGTTGATGTGCTGAAATAGTTTGCTGAAGAGAGCAGTTAGTGAGCACTCCTGTTTTAAACTGTGCTTTAGTTTGCCCTTACCTTCACCAAGAGAGGAGTCCCTAAGCAGTTCCATCGCCAGGCACTGTCTTTGCTGTGGGCACTGCAGGTGATATCGGCGTATTCACCTTGCGTGTTTTCATGTTCCCTTCACTAATCCCCAGCCTCTGTAAATCATCCTCTAGAGCCCTTTTTCTTTTCATTACATGTGTTTATTACAGTGCTAGGGAAGTGGTTGAAGTAGATTCCATGGTTGCTTAAAAGGGGCTTTCTCTGGAAACATGCAGACTGAGCACATAGTGTAACCTCCAACGTTTCAGACCTCTTCCGTAGGGAACACTGCTAAAAGCTTTGGCATGGGAAGATGCCCCAGGTCTTTTAGCTGGTCTGCATCATTTGCTAGGACCCTGTGTTCCCTGCTTGCTGGCCCTGCCTTGCTCCAGGTGCTAATTCTGCCTTGTAGGCTCAGCTGAGCCATCAGTTTGGGAGCGAGGGGCGGGATGGAAAGGTCAAAAGATTCTCATTCCTGCTGCTTTTTGGAGGTTTTGGCCCCTCTGGCAGAGTGTGGCTTATGCAAATGGCTCCCTCTGCATTTGGCACAACAGGGGACATCAGCCTGTTGCTCCCTATCACATGGGAGGGGACAGCTGGAACGGGAGGAGGAAGGGAGAAGTCCAGAAGCATCTGAAGAATAACAACGAAATGGGTCACACACTGTCATCTGCAAAGAAAAATAATCAGAAAGTTGTTGCTTATTTAACCCTGCTAGTGTTGTCTTTAGCAGTACTCTTTTTGCAGGTTTTCAGACCATACTTTGTATTAGGAATTGACACCCTTCCTAGCTTTCTGCAATGAGTCTTTTTTTTTTTTTTTTTTAATGACTTTTGCATTGCAAATCTGTTCTTATCTATGAGTCAGAATCCAGGTGGCCTCTCCTCAGAAAAATATTTTCTAATGTCAGACAGCTTCCTTGAAGTGCAGTTCTCACTTTCTCCGCTCAGAAATTACCTGGTCTTCCCAGTTTTCTTAGGCTTATGAAGACACAGACTCCAGGTCACTGATACTGCATAGGAAGAGACAGAACAAACAAACTGCTCTTCAGATTTCACTCTATCATCTTCACTGGGAATCCACAGAAAACAGCTAAGACACCCTGAGATTGTACCTGTGTACATCCCACAGCTAAATCTGTGCTGTGGACTCCCCTGCTGCCGACTCTCTCCCTTGAAGCTGGATTGGAGCAAGAGGTCTCCATATAGAAGGAACTTTCTTTGGAAAATCTAGGAGTTGTGGGAACCTGTCACCCCCTTTTCTTACTTTTCTGTGTGAGTTTTTGAGCAAATGCACTTCCCCTTTCCCCTGCTAAAGTGTTCTGGATAAGTTCACGATGCTCCTCTGCTGTGGAAGAGCTTTTCAAGGAGTGAGTTCAGACATGGGGCAAATAGCAGCCCAGGAGGGTGCCAAATCGGTCTGCATCCCATTCCCTCTACCTGCTTCCTGGGAGGAGGTGCAGCACGTCCCACAGCAGGGCACCTCCTGGGATAACTGTTCATTTATGAATTTGTCCGTTCTGCAGTTTTCTCTCAGTACGAGTGCACTGAACGTGGTGGGAGTTTGCTCAAGCAAATAAGAAAAGCCTCAGTTTTTAACCCAGTAGTTTCACGTCTCCAAGCAGCCGTGCCCTGACCGGCAGCTCTCAGTGCCGTGGCTATCAGGGATTTGGAGCCCTGGCACCCCTACACATCGCGGCTGCTCGGGAAAGGAAGACTCCTCTCCTACACGTCCCACACACCTCGGGGCGAGGAGGGGCTTTCCGTGACAGAAGCCCAAACTGGCACAATCAGATGGAGGGGACGGGGACAGGCATTCCTCTGCCTTGGCAAGGCCAGAAAAGGAGAGGCTGCAGAGCCCCACGGGGCCCCAGCAGGATTAAGCCCCGCTTTGCTGTAGGCAGAGGCCAGGGCTGAAGCTGGAGAGGCGCAGCCCCGTGAAGGGCTCCGTGTGCACGGGGCTGTTGTCCGTCAGCTCCGGCATGACCCCGCGCCCGCTGTTGTGACAGCTGTTGGAAACTGTTATGTCAGTGTCCCCTTTCCCTCTCTTCGGGAATAGAAGACACTTCGCTCGTTTGGATGCTTTAACGCTCTGCTCAGTCTAGATCATAAGCTAGTGAGACATTGATAATTTTAACCATGCTTTACAGGGCCTATTTGTTGATACTGCTGGGGTGTTATTTGTTTCTGGCAGACCTCAAAGCCTATGCAGAACGTGTCTGGAATAGCTTCTCTTTCCTTACACCTTTGTCTTCTTTCCTTCTGCAGAAAACTTGTATATTATCACTGTGTTCTTCTGCAACTTCTCCGTCTGCAGTTTTTCTTTTGGCATTGTGTTATGATTTTTTCCAGCGATTTTTTTAAAGGACAGTGTCAGTTTGGGTTTTACCTTCAGAACAAATGCATTAAAATCTTTTTCAGCTCTCCAGCCTGCACAAATCCCCCTGTAGTGCCAATTTTTTACAATTGCATCCCTTGCTTTTCTACTCTGGCTGCTGTTTGATTTTCAGGGCAAGAAGGAGAAGCTAAATATTTATACAAGGGAATCTGAATCTGCATAATAAACAAACAGGAAAAAAAAAAAAAAAGCAGAGAAATAATCCCCCCCTCAGCTCTTGGAGTTTTACTAACACTGCATGTAAGCAGTATCAAAGAGAAGGGTGCCTCCAATCCTCGTCCCAGCGCCGGCACCCATCGCTTTGGCTGCTCTTTCTCTTTTTAAAGTCCTTTGCATAAAAGAAAAACTCCTATTGTGTCCCAGCAATTCAGTATGATATGGAAACCAGAGAGGATTTTTTTCTTTTTTTTTTTTTTTTTTAAAGAAATGTCTCCTGTTCAGCTTCAGTATGGCAAGGATATTTGATTATCAGTTCTTGACAAGCATGCAGGTCATGTCAAGTGTTTCTGGCATGTCTATTTTAAGGTAAGCTAGAACTTGTATTTTGATTATGACAGAGTAAAAATACTTGAACCATAGATAGGCTTTGCCCGTGAATGAACATTGGAATAGGCAAGTAATTGTCAGACTGCCTTATATTAGGGATATGAGGCTTTGGTTGGGCTACTGCCCAGATGTCCTTATTTGAAAAGCAAAAAAGCAAAAACCCTCCTGCTCTTTTCAAGGAGAGAAATATGATCACAACAACAGGGGAGAACTAACATGAAATTACTCGCGAAAGGCAACTGGGGCTCTTTTCTTCTCGCCCATTTTAGTGCAGCACTAAAGTATGCACCTCCTGTTGCTGAACCTGTTCCGTGTTTCCGTAGCCTGCACCGCAGCCGCAGCACCCTGTGCCTTACGGTCTGTGCGGAATGGAGGCCGGGGCCCGGCTGCTCTGCCCTGCGGCCGTGACCAGTGGCACCAGCGGCGCTCACTGGTGCAGGGGCCGCGTGGGCAGAGCAGGGTGTGCAGCCGAGCCCTGGCCCGCTGGGCCCCACCAGGGCTGGCTCCTCGCGGGAGCAGCCGCGGCTGCGAGCTCGTGTCGCAGCCCTCGTGTCGCAGCCCTCGTGTCGCAGCCCTCGTGTCGCAGCCCTCCGTGCACCCCCACGGCTGGAACTAACGCACTCTGCGTGGGGTCTGCAAAGCTCAGCTCAAAGCAGGGCTCGCATCAGGCAGCGGCCGCTTATCTGCCCCTGTATTTGGGGTCATGGCTCCCCAAAAGTGGAGGTTCAATTGGAAATGAGGTCATGACCAGAAAGTACTCGGAAATGGCTCATGAGGATACTAGATCTAAAGCAAGTCCTCGGGAGAAAGAACGCCACGTGTGGCTTTCCGGGCATTTGTCATGTGAAGTCTGGAGGCTGGGACTGTGCGGGTCAGTATCCAGCTCGTTCCTTTTGGAAGCAACTTGAATCTTGGAAGAAAGAAATGGTCTGAAGATCTGTTTCTGAAATGGGGGGTGCTGAGGTTTTGCTGGAGCCAGTGTCTGTTTGGTCTTTATCCAGCTCTGAGCTCAGAGGCAACACTTGTGATAAAACATTCCCTGCGCTGCAGAGACAAACGCACCTCCCAAGGGAAAAACAGTTGCTGTGACATTTCAGGCTCGGAAACCTGTCCTTGACACATGCACCAGCCCTGCTACACGGGGTCTTGGCTTCCCATAGGGCCGCCGGGGAGGCTGGCACTGCCCCTATTCCAAGGCAGCGACACGCCAGCCCTGCAGCAGCAGAGGTCCCAGCGAAGCTATTTGCACCGGGCAGGCAGCAGAGCACTGCAAATACAATCCCTGCTATAGGAAATATGTTCTCTGCGTTAGTGTGGCGTTGTGCACTTGCTCTCCCATAGCGACATCTTTATGCTAGCAAGAGCCCTTAACGGGACAGGGGGAAAAAAGAGAGTCTGTGATATGTTGTGGCTGCCAGCAGCCCCCAGCTGCACTGTGGCAGGAAGCTAAGTGTAAGAATCAACTGTGTTTTCAGGCTTCTGCTCGGAGCTGCAGTCTCGCCTTGCAGAGCTGCCAAAGACTTGTAGTTCTGCCTTCGGCTGGAGCAGCCATTCTGGAAGTCTGCCTGAGGGAATTGAAGCCAAGCCCGGGGCTAGTGGCCCCTTGGCTGCAAGGCCAAGCGCGGTGCCCAGAGGGGTAGCCAGCAAACGCACAGACCTGGCGAGTGGGCAGGGAGATGCCTGGGCTGCCACACAACGCGCTAACACGGGGGACAAGGCAAAGCCCAGGCCAGGGAGTGCTGCTGCTCTCCCCCCTTGCTGCTGCTGCTTCACAGCACGGGCGAGCGAGGCTGCTGAAGGCTCCCCTACCCAGGCTCAGTGAAGCTGTTGGGGCTCTGGTAGTTATGGAGAATTCAATAGAGCCGTTTTGCTGCCTGCTCGTGCTTCTTTACCACTGGAGTTCCCCTTCAGCAGAGGAGGTGCTTCCTTGCCAGCTGATCACTGAGTGGAGAAGTTATAGTCCCATAAAACTAGAGGGCACTCGGAGATGCTGTGTCCCTGTGACAGCAAGATGAGCAATCGTGTGCAAACACAAACTATGCCATCAGTACTACTTACTTTTAAAGTGCTGTTATCGCTGCGTTGTGCTCTCTCATTAACAATTAGTCATTCAGGCCCTTGAGAACTTTATAATCCGTACAGACTCATCAAGCAAATCTCGCATAATCACAGTGTTACATACAAGATTTATATGACAGAACTGGTTGGATATGAATTTGGGAGTAATGGTCCATAAGCAAATGTGACATAAGAAAAAAAATACAGCCAAGAGAGCAGCCAGCTGAACTCAGACAGCCTAGTGGAAGACGCTGTTATTTCAAACCAACTTTCACCTTTAGGGAGTCAGAGAGGAAGAAGTAACCACATAATGCCCTTGGTGTTCAAATCCTACTCAATGAACGTCGGTCCCTGGTTTTGGAATCACGTATATGTGTTTTCCATTTGAATGCTGTATTAAGAGAGCCTGCACTCGTCCCTTCCCTCCCCCTTCTTTCCCTCCTCCTTTTCAGTAGAAAGAAACCTCACCAACAAAGAGCAGAGCAAATGAAAGCCCTCGCATGCAGGCTCTCTCAAGCTTTTCTTGAGAGAAACTTTGGCACATTCTGTCTCCAACATTATGTTCGCTGCCCTTAGAAAGCAATACCCAAATACATTCTGCTGGCAGCTAGCAAGCGCACTGATTTCAGCGCAGATGAGAGAAGAGAGGACAAAGAAAGAATATGCTTAGAGCATCCCTTTTACTATGAACCTGTGGGCCAGCTGGAATGTTTACAAAGCTCCAAGGCCAGCCAGCAGGGAGTTGCAATAATCTAATTTTAATTATGTGACAAAAGCATGAAGAATCATTTCAAGGGCTAACGGAGGAAAATGGTTGCAGGCTGCCAATATTCCTTAGATGGTAAAAGAAGACAAGTTAACCCACAGAACTGAGTTGTTTCTCAAAAGACTAAATGGGATCTATCACAACTCACAGGCCCTTGTTGTTAGAGAACAAGCTGGTTGCCAGAAAAACGCTTTAGATGTTAAAGAAAGTTCTCAAGAGACGTCTAGGCAGAAAAGTAATACCTATTCTCCACCCCTTAAATAAAAGATATACCCTTCTGGTGAGAAAATAAACTCCCATAATTATATTAAAGTGGCTAATATGAAATGCAGAATTCACGTATTGTTCGGGACAAATTGCACACAGCCTCAGTCTACGTTCTGCGGCATCACAGCCTTCTGGCAGGATCACAACAATAAAACAGCTGGTTTGCCATCCCAAAGCAAAGCACAGTTTAAAAAGAAAAAAGGGGGAAAAGAAAAAAAGAAAAAAAGAAAAAAGAAGAGCAGCAAAGCTTAAATCCTCCTGCTTTGCACACACCCTAACTCTTTGGGCAAAAAGGGCTGTGATCTTCTGACACAGGAGGACAGAGCTCACAGCAGTCAGCCAGACGGTTCTGATTCCTTTGAGCTGAAAGTCATATTGAGAACAGACAAACAAGCTCCTTTTCAGCATGGAGAAGATGAATCTGTAGGCTTCATAACAGGTTTTGCCTTCTTACCCAATTTAAGATGGTTCCTTTTATTTTAGGATGTTCCCCTCCTTTCTGGATGCTCTGAATCTGAACTCTTAATACAAGATTTTCCTTATTTGTATTGTCCGGTAACATTTTGTACTATCTCATGGTTTTCTTTCATCTGCTATTGCACAGGGATTTTGTGCTCTGGTTTTATTCCTGCTTTGAGCAATTCTAACAGCAAACAAAATTTCAGTCTTTTGCAAAGGCATTAGTGGCTATCTTGCATTTCCAGGCAACTCACTCTCAATAGTTTAACAGTGACTGAGGCTTCACAGAAACTCTCACACTCCGGCATAGATTAGTTCAGATGCTTCTCCTGCACTGCTGATGCACTGCTCTTCCTGTCGCCTTGGTGTCGCGTTGATGACGGTGCTACAAAGGATGCCAAAAAGGGCAGGTAGCCTCATAGTGCTTCTACTCATCATTATTCCATCAAGTGAAATAACACTTTGCTAAATGAGTAATAACTGGTGGGGCTATAACTGCTGTTTTGAGGACTGGTTCTGTTCAGCTTAAGACATATTATCCTCATTTTCTATATTAAAGGGCTTTAAAATAGCTTTACCATGATTCAGAGATATTGCCATTTGAAATAAGTACATACTACGATATATGTAAAGCAGGAACAGAATATGGTGTATGCAATCACTGTGCAGTATAGTCTTGTTTTCACCGCGGCCTGCAGTTTTGCAGGGAAGACGGTTCATGGAAATAGGATGTCTCCTATGTAGAGAATGGAAAAGTGTAGCCCAGGGAGCCCAATGGAAGTGGTGTGATATTTACTGTACCTCCTTAAAATTTGCTCGGTTTAGCTCCATCAAGTCACTTAAGTCTCCCTGTAGAGACTTTCTAATGAAAGCCTCTACTTCAGGAAAACAAAACCAGTATCTATAAGCTATTATACAAATTATAATTAATAAAGTGACAAACTTTACTCTGCTAACACCCCACAAGCATCCTGCATCCCTTCTGCAGAAAGAGCTCGGTGATGAGCTGAACCTCAGAGCGGTTGCTCGCAGCAGTCCTGCTGGCGGCTACGGCCCCTGCAAGTTACTTTTCCCAGCTACGAGAGAGGGATGTTGCCCCTGCCCCTCGCTGTTGCTGTCGTCAGCTTTCTGTAACTTGAAGTCTTGCCCCTGAATTCAGCCACTCTTGCTCAGGCTTTGCTTCCAAACGCAAGTACTTTAGGCCTGGGCTAACAATGCCTTTCTGCTGCTGTCTGGAGCGGGATTTAAAATGTGATGCTGGCATTCCTTTGCGTCTTTTTTTAAAGCCTCCCTGGCCTGTGTTTTAACACTGGTATCTTGCTGTATGTCAAGCCCTTTGAAAACGTGTCTGCTGCCACATGCTGATAGGTATTGCTGCCGTACCTTGAATCAGGGCCATTTTTAGGCATAGATAAGGCAGGCAGTCCTGTCTCCAGCAGTCTGTCCTCCCAAGGGGCTGCCCATGGCACCTGTGCCTGATGAGGTGAGAACGAGTCATGTGGCCAGTGTGCAGGGCCTGAGCACTGCCTGGGACGGACGGGGTGGGATCTGCCCTTGCGAGGGCTGGGAACGGTGCTTTCTAGCAGCAGAAGTCAACGCTGCTCCGTTGAGCGAGAGATGCTGTTGGAGCATGATGCTACATTGGGTCTTCTGCAGTCGGGCAACAGCCATCAGCCTCCTCATGCCTCATTTGGCTCCCCAACACCTTCAGGAACTGCACTGTGTGTTGTTGCACAGGCCTCGAAATCTTTTACATGGGTGCATGAAACATGTGTTTGGAGACCTTTTAACCAAAGGACATGGGAGCAGGTAGCAGGTGTGAAGTGAAACTTAGGAATTTTGGGCAACTTACTGGGAGAATTTAGGAAGTGTGTTAGAAAAGAGGGCTACAAGGGAAAAGAATAAGAGAACAATTTAGGGTTGCTATCAGCTTTCTGATGCTATAGCTGTTTGCATAAAGGTTTGTGTCCAGCTGCTGATACAAATAATTCAAATAACTCTGAAGTAATAACTTCAAACTTCACTGGTATCTTAATCATTTGGTGAGGGCCATCTACAGTTTCAAGAAATGAAAACTATTTGGCATGGAGTTAGCAAACTAGGACAGACTTGGTTAAATAGTTTAGCAGGAAAGCATCAAGGAAGGTAAGAGCTTAGTGTGTCATTCTTGAAACAATGCACTTCAACTTTTCATTTTGAAAGTGACTCTCATTCTTACAGTAAGGTTTTAAAGAACAGAGTCTTAGAGATAATTGAATAATTACATAAGCAAACCCTGTGATTTATTTCATTTATTTAAGGCAGTCCCTGAAGTGAAAAGTCCATTAGTCAGTCACCTCCAAAGGGTGTTGGTTTCAGAAGCCAGGACAAGGGCTTCTGAGGAGGGAGAGCAGAGCACAGTGGAGGCAGTGATAAGCCCTAGCTGTTGGTTGACATTTCAAAGATGGTGTTGGCCAAGGAAAGGGATGGAAATATCTTCTCTGCTTTTTTTTTTTTTTTTTAAATTTTTGTTTGTTAATGAAAGTTATATTTTGCAAAGGCATTCCCAGATTCTTAGAAGTTATATATGTCAACCACTACCCACCCTGTTACCTTAACAATAATGAGGCTGTTTTCTAACAAAATATTTTTTCCCCCCCTTGCCTTCATATGTTGAACCTTTAAGGTAGCTTTTTCTCCAACTGGGGAAATGCCTTGGATCCAGAACAGATGCCTTAGCCCTCCACACCCCAGCTCCCTACATACATTGAATTTCTTCTCAAGTCAGGAAGGCTTCACACTGGAAATCCTCAGGCACCAGGGAGGCCCAGAACCTTTGTGGACTGTGACGTACAGCAAAGGTTCGGTGCTTTTGGAAGGCAGACAAGGTCCAATGTGTCATCCACAGGCAAACAACCATGCCTTTATTTGTTGCTTGCTGGCGGAAGCACTCAGCAGTCTGATGTTTGTGGTGGGATACAGTGGAACTAGATCTGTATTGAAAATCCTCAGAAAAGAGTGGGTCTTGGTTGACATGGATAGGCAGATAAGTCTGTATAGGCATCCAAGAATATTTCGAAGAATGTGGAGTGCAGCTGTACCTCAGCAGTAGCTGCAGTGAATCCGAAATGCCACGTAATCCACCAAGCTAAGTGCAGCTGCGAGGGTGACACAGGGCACCCGGGCACCTTTGCGGAGCGCTCATCGGGAGCTCGGCTTGGGGGCTCGGATTCCCGGCGGGCTATCTGGTAACTTCATGAACTGAATATAGGCAACAAAAGAGTCCAGAAGTTTGCCCGCTGCTCCATCTAGTGCTTGTGTTCAGTATCCTATAGGATGGTGAAATATCGTTTCTTCTGAATGCAGTATCTCATGACACTAATAATCAAGAGAGGCGGATATACCAAGGAGAAGGACAAGTGCTGAAGGGCACTTTTAGTGCACTGGTGTTCTGGCTCATGAAGCCTCTCCATGAGAAAATCTTCTCCTTTGCTAAACTCTCTTTTGCCTGTCAAACTGCTGCAGGGAATGAGTGCTTCCAAAGGATGCTCAACTACCTGTGCAAGGGGGATCACTGAGGAGCTCTTAGGGAAGAAGGAACATATCAAGTGGGACACTTGTGGATCACTGGTGTCGCTGTGTTGGAAGCACAGCATTTCTGCTGAGCAGATCGGGTCCAGTTTAATTAATTTTGTATTTAATATGACTTATTAACTAAACCAACTCATTTCTGTTAGGTAGATCTGTAATCATGGAACAAATAAGTCTTTTTGGCAGGCAGGGTGTTCGAAGACATGTAATAGGGAGGATAGAAGACAGAATATCACACTGGTCAGGAAGGTGACGAAAACATAGATTCAGACAGGCTGTGTCCACCCCTCGTGCCAAGGAAGGTTCCTGAATATAAACTAAATTGTCACAGTGCTAAATTGTCAGAATGGTCTCTGGCAGTTTTGGCTGCGGCCCATTCGCACTTTCCCAGGCACTTCCCAGGCAGAATCCAGAACATACTGTGGACTAAGAACTGCTCCTGCGTGCGGATACAGACTTTTTTTGGGGAAAAGATGCTTTGATAGGAGGAGTGTTGGTGTTCATGTCATTTGGCCCCTGGCATGTTGAAGTTCCTGGTACAGATGAAGTCAGAGTGTAACACTGCATTACAGATAATGTTGATTCCCTGCAGTCGAAGCCTGAGAGCTCTTTAGCTTCAACCAGTTCATGTTTTTACGTCTGGGAAGGTAATGGCTCCCACAGCCAGAGGAGAACACCATTTCTGAAGGAAGTTTTTAATGTCTAGTAGGACTATTTACATGTAAAGCTCTGCAGAACTCACACATTTGATTTTTAAGCACAACTCTGAGCAGTTCCTAGAGGTGTCACTGCCAATCCACTTCCATATCACTAGCTGGCTTTGCTATCTTGCAGCATATAAATAGGCTCAAAAGAATAGAAGCAGTCATGTCAGCATCGTATAGTAGCCAGGCACTGCACATTGCCAGTGCACACTACTGTAAATACTCTGGGCTGCAGCAGAGAAAATCAGTACTGTTCTTGCAACTCTTTTCCTGAATTTATTTTTATCTTATTTATTCTCTTTCTCCCACTCTCCCCTGCTGCAAAACAAAAGCATTGCTTATGCTAAAACTGCTGGAGAGGGAGAATGGATCCACCACCTGCAATGGAGGTTCAAATATAATTTTTTTTTTAAAAAAAAGACCCGTTGAAGACAAAACTCAGAAAAAACAGGAGAAAATATCACTGAATGGGGAAGTGCTCATAAAGGGCAAGTTTCTGCTGCTGTTTATAGGTCTTTATTGTAGAGCAAATCACTCCACAACAGAAAGCTCCCCGTCAGAAGGGTTAGTTGGGTAGCTGGGACTCCAGGCGCCCCGGTGTCACAGAGCAGCGCAGGACACGCTGGCTGCCGCTGTTCGCTTCTCGCCCTGCCCGAGACAGCTTCTATCCGCTTGTTTGGAAACCTGTCTCCAGACTTAGCTGCTTAGCGGTAAAAGAGAGACTCTGACTGCAGCTTAAGCACGGTAGCTGCAGAAGAGCTCTGTTAATATCCCTGATAATATCTCTTTATTCCATTCCTTCCTTATCAGTAAGGCACCAGGAAAGGAGAGGAAATTTCCTGAGCTAAATGTAGTACCTGCTGTGTGTGATTGTTACCACTTTTATTTCACAGAGGCTTGGTTGCGTCTTTGCTAAGTATTTTGTTCTCTTTCCTTCAAAGGAGGAGGAAGGTATTTCTGTTGTTCCCATTCTGGGAGGGGTAGCATCGCTGGGACTTTTCTATTCTAAAGCAGTTCAGTATCCAACCCTCCTTCCTCATGAATTCTGTCCTCTCCTTATGCCCACTGCCCCCAGATTTTCCCTATTACCCCTGGGAATCTTCTGCCAATTGGGATTTCTTCTGTAGTTGCTCCTGACGTCACCGAAGTCTCTTTTCACTACTTGCTTACCCTGTGCTGGGAGAAAAATAGTTTCTCTTGACATTGGGTCTGAAAAAGGAACTTTTTGACTCCTCAAAGGGAATCCAGCACTTCTGACAACGCTTGAAAGGCAACCAAGCTGTTTTGACATGTAAAATTAATGTAGAAAAACAAATGGGGGTTGAAGGTCCCTGACTTAAATATCTCATTTAAGATCCCTCTATAACCCTTAGAACTACACTCTGTAATTAACTTTTTATATATAGGAGGTCAGGTGACACTATTTAATGGGCCTTCGTGGCATTAATCTCCCTGCATTTATGCCAAAGCATGGCTTTGTGTACCACAACTGTATCCCCACCGTTTTATATTTCGACTTGCTCTCAGGCATATTGACAGAGGCAGTCAGATAAAGCAATGCATAAATAAGGTTATAAAGACCGAATTAAGTTTCATCATTCCAGATGATACTAAAAGGGAGTAAAACAGGGGGGCAGTGGAGCTTCCTAGCGGACTGCCCGAGGGCTGCTGCAGCCGACAGGCTCAGCGCTACAGGCTGTTCATGAAATGGAAATTACTCAAGATTCAATCATTTGGATGTAGAGTTCCAACAACTCAAAAGCGGAGCGATCTCAGCTCCGGCCAGCTGCTCCTATCTCCTGAACTGCGGCAGTTAATTCCTGCAAGCCCCCCTTGGTCTAGATGTGCCTTTCCTTTCTCCCAGGGAGGCAGGGCACGGCAGTCAGTTGGGTCTCCCTTAGGAAGCTGCATCCATGAGGGAGCTGCTGGCCCCAGACACCCACATAATCATTCATAGAATGGAAGAAGTTGGTGTCTCCGAAGAAAAGACCAGTGTTTTGCAAGGCACATTCTTCTCCCTCAGCGCAGAGGACTGCAGTGCAGCGAGGACAGATGAGGCCTGGTGCCCTCCTCAGGGCAAGGAGAGCTGGGTCAGGGAGCACAACTGCAGAGGAATAGGTGAACAAAATAATAAAGTTGGGAGAAAGATACATAATCTGATGTTAGAGAAGAAACAGAAACACGAAGGGCGCTGCTCTGACCGTGGCAAGGAGGGAAGCACAGCAGCTTGCTTACCTGCCCACGAGTGAACCTGCCAGACAGCCAGGCCCACACACATGCACAGGACACATGTTGCTTTTTTAATGAGACAGAGGCAAAACCTGGCCGTAGCCCCGAGCCAGGGCTTGTTCTGTGTGTTTCCCTTCCCTTGAGCTGCTCATCTCCTCACCACACGGAACATTCTCCTTAGTGGATATCTGGCATAGGAAAAAAGAAGTGAGGGAAATACCTGTTATTGCTTCTTCTGGTAGATTTGTGTTTGCAGTAGGGGAAAAAAGCAAACTAATAACATCTACTCATAATTTTATTTCCTGCTAACTTTATTTCTCTATATGTAGAAACCCTTTTTTTTCTCCTTTTTTTTTTTTTTCTTGGTGACAGCATAAACAAATATTTATTCACACCTTTCTTTTAGCTAAGTGTCTTAGGAAACTGCAACTGAAAGTGCTAGCAGTATCAATACTACATGTGTGGTGTATTTTCTCTTGCTGCTAAAAAAATAAAAAATAATAAAAAATAAAAAAGAGGTCTTAAGGAAGAATAGCTGAGGGCATAAATAAACACCAAATTTCAAGGGCTGAGCACCTGCTCAGGCCTCTTTCCATGAGAGCAGGTGACGAGGAGGCAGCGGATGGATTCCAGGAGCCTCTTGCTACACCAGGATTGGGCTCAGCTGTGGGGGACACCTGCTCCTTTGGGAGGGGCCCTTTCCCCTTAACCGCCCGCAGCTTTTCCTAATCTCTGTGCTATGATGAGGTGCTTCCCCCTGAAGGGATAGGAGGAGGAATGTGGGTAGCAGCTCTGGAAGGTTCTTGGTGGTTGCAGGTTCCTGAGCTGCAGAGGTGGGTGTTGCCTCAAGGAGAGCAGCTGGGTTTTGCCACGGGCCGTGGCTGGCTGTCACGGTGCCAGTTTGCACCATCGTGGGGTGCAGCGGTGGCCTCGCGGGAGCCAGAGGGC
>JAVCKT010024699.1:0-23581 GCA_032273925.1 Rhynchotus rufescens | reverse complement strand
AGCCTCCCTGGGCAGCCTGTGCCAGGGCTCTGGCACCCTCACAGGGAAGAAGTTCCTCCTCACATGGAGATGGAGCTGCCTGTGTTGCAGTTTGCACCCATTTCCCCTTGTCCTGTCACTGGCCACCACTGAGAAGAGCTTGGCCCCTTCCTCTCTACATTCCCCCTTCAGGAACTTACACATGTTAATCAGCTCCCATCTCAGCCTTCTCTTCTCCAGGCTAAACAGGCCCAACTCTCTCAGTCCCTCCTCATAGGAGAGATGCTCCAGTCCCTTAATCATCTTTGTTGCCCATGTTTGCTGCCCACTACCAGTGAGTAGCATTCCACATAGAGACGTATTCCAATAAGTAATCCTTGGCAGCTCCTCTATTTGCTTGTCACGGAATTGCTCAGGGAACTCCCCCGCAACCACTCCGTGTTACGAGCAGGAAGACAAAGAAAGATGCGGTGATTCGGGCAGGGTCACGGGGAATATCTGCAGCAGAGCTTAGGAGGACCAGACGTCTCATTAGGGATTAGTCTATGACCATATGCCAAGCCCGTCTTTCCTCTGCTACTCGGAGTCACAAGCCACGCAGTCTGGCGATGTTAAGGAGGCAACCGGCACAGCGGGGAGTGATCCCGCGCCTTTCGGACATTAAGTGACTTCTAGGGAAGGGCCTGTCTGCAGGTAACAGTACTAAGAAACCTAGAAGTACGGGAAATTTGAAAACAAGCTGGACATCAAAAAGATGTGATATGATCCATCGTGGATCTGGGAGGAAGGGAATTAAACTGAGAGGAAGATATTAGCAGGGAAAGAGAAATATTCAGAAGGGGAAGAGAAACCTAAGGAAAAAGTTGAAGGGAGTAGAAACCCGAAGGTAAGACACAAAAATAACCAAAACTAGAAGCACACCAAGGACCCAGCAGGGAAACAGAAAAGGGCAAGGAGGACGAGAGGGGCTCCCAGCAGGAGGGTGCGAGGCCAGGGCAGGCGGGATGGGGAAGGTGCCGCTGCGGGCTCCGCTCCGCGCGGCTCCGCACGGCACCCGTGCAGCCCGCGCCGCAGCTCTCAGTCTGCAGCTCTCCGTCCTGTTTCCCACCTTCCTGCCCTCCTTTTCAGGGCTCTGTCACGCACATTCAAATCCCTGGGCAATTATTTCCTAATGATGCTGGAAGCAAAGCTTCCAGGCTTGCGGCTTCAAAAAACCCGGCCTAGCCACACTCCGCTTTTGACCTTTTCAACACCTACATATATGAGATCCCTAAATAAGGTAATTAGCCACATATAGTGCTGGTGTAAGCGAGGGCCTCGCACCTGAGGTGCCACAGGGCCCTGCTAAGCAGGAGAGAGGCAGCAGGAGCCCCGTCCTTCCTGGATTGCCCCTGATCTCCAAGGCTTCTCTGTCGCTCGCTGCTCTGCCGTGTGTGTGTGACTTTCTTCCTGTGCATCCCAGTGTTCAGCTGCACAAGCTGTGCCAGGCGATCCTTACTGGAATGGTCATGTTGGGCACTCCGTGTTGCCTTTGCAAGGGCAGATCAAAATTCCTATTTCCACTGTGGTTACGATAGCAGCCTATCATGCTGCAGGAGACAGAACCATTCCTTATGGATAAGCCTTATGGATAAGCTGGATAGAAAGCTGATCCCTCCCCACAATTCCACACCAATGTTAAGGGATAAGGAGCAAAGCCGATGGCTCCTGTACAACAGGCAAACAAATGCAGGGGCGGTGTTTGCTCATCTGAACGTGCAAAGCTGCCTTGGTTAAATATGAATATGCTGCTTATAGCCAAATGGCAGTGACAGCAGCCCCGTGGCATCTATCACGGTTTGCACTTTCGCTAAGAATAGCCGCGTTGTCGCGGGATTTTCTCAGATTCCGCGTCCGCAGGAAGTTTTTGCTCCCCCCATCTCATCTAGAGCCCATTACAGTTCCTTCCACTCTCCTGGGCGAATGGGGCTCGGGAAGAGGCTGAACATGCGAGGCTGATGCCGTGCCACAAAAACCTGAAATCGCTTCCCTGCCTCCAGCACAACCTGTCCCCTTTCGCTCTCCTCTCTATTCCCTCTGTTTTGTTTCCATGTTTTTAGGTAGGGCACCAGGCACGGCTGCACAATGCTCCCCACACCTTCACAGAAGATTGAGGTTGCTGCTCTAAAAGGCAGTACGTGCTGCCAGGCTGGGGAAAAGTTGCTCTTAGACCACATCAAGATACTTGATCCTTCTCCTCTTCACATGCAGAAAAGGAAGCAAATTTCTTCTCCCCACCAGCCTACAGCGCATTGCAGAGGTGCTTTAGAGCTTGCACATTGGCTAGAGAAGCTAATGGGTCTTTTCCATTTCTAGTTTTTCTTCTATATATTTAGACAAAACACCCGCCTCGTTCAGGGTGACCACCTTGAGTCAGGCTGCTCCGCACAGATGCTGTGCTCAGAGCTGTGAAAATACCTGTAAGTACCTGAGGGGAGAATGTGGAGAGGATGGGGCCAAACTCTTCTTGGTGGCAGCCAGTGACAGGACAAGGGGACGTGTGCCCCATGCTCTAGGTCTCCTGCTCGAGCAGGGGGGTTGGACTAGATGATCTCTAGTTCTTGGTTCCTGCCAAGCTCAACCATTCCATGATTCTGTGAAAAGGGCGACTCCACCCCAGTAAGGAAGAAGCCGTCAGTAAAGCTCCTGATGTGAAACTCAGACTCTTGAGGGTCCCTCAAGCTGCCGCAGCCTAGATACTTTCCAGAGCCCTGTTTGAAGCGAGGGCTGTGCGGCGTTCCTGAGGGATCAACCCTGTCCTCCCTGCACCATTTCCTCTCCAGCGGCACGGACAGACCCGGGTGGCAGCAACCGCGTCCCTGGCACAGGCACTGCCCTTCATCCGCATGGATTGTGCCACAGGAACGGGGCTTTCTCGCCCACACAGCAGCACCCCCAAGGCACTCCTGCTGCCACGGGGGCACTATGGTATCAACTGCACCCAAAAAGGGGGGCTGAAAACCAAAGGGCAGGTTCCCCAGGCCACTCGGGACTTGCTGGCCTAGCAGGGAGGGCTTGCACAGCTGAGAGACTCTGGGGACTGCGCAGCTCATCAGTCTGCAGAAATCCAAAAGCGCATTTCCACTGTGTTCATCAGATTTGCTCCCAGCAGGTTTTTCTAACAGCAAGGGGGCCAGACCAGTCCGCATTATGACTCCTACCAGCGGGCACAGGCGAGAGGAAAGCGCCCGGCTCGCGGGCAGAGCGGAGCCACCGCTGGTGCCGCTGCTGCTGGGAGGGAGCACAGGGCACCTACGCCGCAGGGAAGGGCTCTGGCCCTCTCGCTATGGCCCTTCACTGACAGTGCTCTCCGGATCATCTAGTGTGAACTCTGGGCAGGCCTGGCAGTCGTGCTGCCCACGGCGGGACACTCAGGAAGAGGAGGCATGGAGCTGGGCAGCGGGACTGGGCCACCTCGTCACCCCGTTGAGCGCCCGCCCGCCGCATGGTGAGGAAGATGAGCACAGCCCTGAGGCAATGCTCACAAGTGAACCCTCTGGAGAAGGGCACATGCTCAGTGCGGCCTTCTGCAGTGTCCCAGGCGGAATGAAGCAAGATGCGCCTCAGATAAAACTGCACGTATTTCCCAGGCGGTCCTTTAGAAGCCCTGTGCCTGGGGAACGGTGTGTCACGCATGCAGCTCCTCCCCGGGCGCGGGCATCGCTGCATGCTGCACGGGCAGGCACCTCGGCAGTCCCGCCTGCGCGTTCTCCTGGGCATGCACTGCTCCCAGTGTAAAGGACAGACACGTCCTAAAGAATCTAGTGATTTGTGTAAGACTCAGAGATGGAAGCTGAGCGCAAATTGATGGACAAGAGAAGCACCTAATGTTCTCCGTACTGAGTCGGTCTATTAGCCCTTCAGTATTTCAGCTTCCAGCATCTTTCACCCCTTAAGATTTGGTGCTGGCCCAGCTGCATGAGGATACCCCATGTTAGGATACAGTGCCTAGCCCTAACTTCTGGCATGACACAAAGCTGAGCTGGGCCAGATTCTCCTCCACAGGAGGCTCCTTTACACCCAGCCTCACAAGCGCCCTCCACACACATAGCCTTGGAGACGTTTCCCACTGCCCCAGGGCTGTAGAGGCCCCTCGGGCGCAAACAAGAACCTGCCTCTGTTTAATGTGCCTAACGCAGCAGGAAGCCACTGCTTGTATCCCACAGAGTCACAGAATGCCGGAGGTTGGAAGGGACCTCTAGAGATCGTCTAGTCCAACCCCAGGGCATGGGGCACCGGGCGGCATCCAGGCGGGTTTGGAGACCTCCAGAAAAGGAGACTCCCCAACCTCCGTGGGCAGCCTGTGCCAGGACTATCCCAAAGGCACCGGGAGCATCATTCCCTCCCAGCTGCCCATTCCCTTGGCCGCAGGGAACGCAGGCTGCTAGGAGGCCCATGCCGTATCAGGCGTGCACAGCTCGTGGTGCAACAAGCAGCAGCAGCAGCTCCCAGAAAACGACCATTTCTGCTCTCAGCCAGTGCCACCCTCGTTCCAGCAGCACGGGCAGGGGCGCGCGCAGGACCGGGCCCAGGGGCTCCACTGTCCTTCTGCCTGGCGGGGAGAGCCTCGTTTACTCCCCATAACGAAAGCTATCAGCACAAACCAGAGCTTGGAGCTCAGTGAGGCAACCGACGCACTAAGAGTTACAGCCTCTTGCAGGGGAGGCACCTGGAAACCAAGTTTTGCAGCCGAATGAAACACACCCCCATCCTCCTCATCAGATACCCCCAAAACACACACAACCCTAGAGCCAGCTGAAGGATTTAGGTTGTTGAGGACCCATATTTAACTAGCCTATACAATGGTATATTGTATTGCATATTGAAGCTCTGTATGGGAACGGGCTCCTTCTCTTGTTTAACCATTTTTAATTGATCATTCAGGCACTGACCAAAAACCAAGCACCGAATTTAATTCTGGTAATAGTACATAAACAAAGCTGAGCACTTAGCACCATGCGAGAACACAGGACCCGTGCACAGTGTGATCACTTTGTGATCTGCACTGCGTGTTTTAGTTGCTGTGTGTTGCCTCTGCTGACAAATTGCTTTTAAACACCTCAAGTTAAACCTAGGAACCTGTTTTCAACTATTGCGCCAGATAATAATTCATAATAAATGAACCTCTCTGCACATCCCAGGGGCCCTGTTGTTAGCTATTTGGAGTACGACACAACATTAAATAATAGATAGCTCTTTGCACTTGTAACGTTTCAATCTCAATCTCAAATTGCATGCAAAAGGGATTAAAGTGATTTGCACTCCCATTCAGAATGGAGACCAGATATGCACATCTAAAGTGAGCAGCTCGCTAACTTCAAGCTTAGCAGCAGCTCCTCCACTTGCAATGAATGGATCTGCACACGAGCTCCAAGTCACACATATGCCTAAATACATTGCTCTGCTGATGACTGTAGCTGTCTGCAAGTGTCCTATGGAATATGACTTACTGCAAATATATAGAAACCTCTAGGAGGTGATTCAACCAAACCTAAACCAGCACCAAGTCACCTGCAGTCAATCACACTCTGGTAGGGCTTGTCTTCCTGCACTGACTATGGAGGAGACCCGGGGAGCTTAGCTCAGATGGCAAATATTTAGATAATCGCATCAAAAGTCCAAGGATACTATGGAATAGTAAAGAAACGTGACAAATGTAGAAAACAGAGCACAAGCGAAGCCAGCTGAAGCTCAAACCGAAACACTTCTTTTCTCAACTGCTCTCAGTATAACTGAGAACAACATTCAGCCAACTGAAACTCATGGGAATATTATGCTTTGGGTGTGTCTAGCACAAGGACACCTTAAAATGACTTTAAGATCCCTTAAAAGACATTTTAAAAGTCCTTAAAAGGACCTTAAAATGGTCCTTAGAAAGAGAAGCAAACTCCAGTGGGACGAAGGTTTCACTGCAGTTGTTGATGCTGCTGTGGAGCAAGGTGTGAAGCAAAGAGGTCCCTGCAGGGGATGACTGTGCGCTGGTAGCCTGTTAGTCGGCATGTCCCCCCACCTCAAAGACCCCGCCTAAAAGGAAAGGCAGAATTGGCAAGAAAGCTTCACGCAGGGAAACAGGCACCTTCCCAGAGAGAGGCAGCAGCACATCGAAATCACACTGTGCAAGTCAACACTTGTAACAACGTTGACAGGTATCATCCCCTGTTTGACTTACGGAGCCATCAAACCCTCACTTCCACGGAGCGTTTTTGGACCCCATAGCTGACGGAATCACCAATTTAGGATCTGTGGGACTTCGTTATGCAGATTAAGCATCTCTCCTCGGTTCCATTTGTTACGTGTTAATAAGAGAGCACTGGAGAATGCATCCCCGCAGACAACCAGGGCCTTTGTGCCACTACATAGTAAATTTTGTTCTTGCTAGTGTGCGAGAAAAAAAACCCAACCCCAACACAACAGCCACCCGGCTTAGTTGCTATGCAGAGACTTAGAGCCGCTGCATAGGGATCAGTTCCAGAGTTTGGTTTGATGCGAAGCAAGCCAGGCAAATGAGGCCTGGCTGTGATTTGTCAAGGCTTTGCTGCCTGCCCGTGTCTCTCATGCACAGAGAGGCAAGGAGCGTGCCCAGTTCAGGCTGGCCTGGCTCCCCTGGAGCTCTCCGAGATCCCGATCCAGGTTTCCTGCCTTTCAGCTTGATGCCTGGTGCTGTTAAAATACTCTGTACCAAAAGGCAGATTTATTATGAATGCTGGAAGGGATCTTTTTTTTCTCTCTCATTGACTAGATGTGACTCAAAAAGTTAATGGTAATTGCTCTCATCTTCATTTAGCAGAGAGAGAGAGAGAGAGAAATGGGAGCAATTTGCAGATCTGAGAACAGGTCATTACAGGTGTGTTATATTAGTGTATTCATGAGGCCCCTGGGACAGCCATGCTGAGATATCCAATAACTTTCTTAATGTGTAATTACACACCATTGGACTATAATTGATTAATTGAAAAGGGAATGTAGGCAGATGCTAGGCCAAGGCTTCTGCTGCTCATTAAATGAATATGTCCTTGCTTCTTTTTAATAAGTTAAGTGAACTACTCAAAAGCAATTAAGTGAGAACTGAAATTCATTAAATTTTAAATAATTATTGGTATTAACTTCTATAATAAAATACGGGATATATATTTTGCATTTTTTTCCCATTCCAAAAGTAATATAATACATGTCAGTGCTGCGATGAGGAAGTGCCATGTGATACAGCTAGCAGGAGGCAGTGAGCAGCACCCTCCTTTAAGTAGCTGCATTTTCTGTGGTGCACCCTCAACGCAAAGTTCATCTGCCTTGCTGGGATGTCATTCCTGAATGACATAGGTCAATCCCTATGACATGGTCATAGGGATTCCCAAAGGCATGGCTCTGCAAGCTCAATATTCCAGAGCGCTTCCAAGCATCCCTGGGGAATAATTCCCTGAAATGCGTCACCACTTTTTGCAACTCTTCTTGCCACAAGCCCCATGTTAGTTCTGAGAAATAAAAACAGCATGGGCTCCCCATTTTCAAAATACCACTTTCTCATTACAGTTCATCAGCAATTTTTGCTTTAATGGCATTAAAGCAATATCATTGCAAACTGGTTTTTTTTTTCCTTTAAGGTCAGACAACCTATTTATCAATATGAGTAATATGAGTAATAGACCTCCTGCACCTTTATAGAAGCTCACAGCAAGCAGGAGTCCTTTCAAACCTGACCAAAACCATTCCAGCCAATACCCTGCATTAGTGAGAGCAGGGGCGAGAGGTCCAGGAGGGCCTGAGAACCCGAAGCCTGTCCCCAGTTTGGGGTCCAGCTCGGGCAGCCCCAGTGAGACGGGGTGCGCGAGGGGTTCTCAGGTGGGTACCCGCCTGCTGCCCACCACGCTGGAGCTCTAGGCCCTACTCTCCCGAAATCTCCCGTCTGCCTCTCCCGAAAACGCTCCACCAAGGAAATATTTACGGCTCTGGGTGACGGCTGTGGAAATTGTATTCCACCTTATGGGGAAGGAAATGTGATGAATATTATTTCACCGTATTTCACTTCCCTTGGAACAAAGTGCATCTTTATTCTTTAACATTCTATAAAAACTGTCTGAATTTTATTTAAATTGGTTCTGAATGCCAGTTTCATGTAGAAAAGTCAGGATTCACAAGTGATTTTCTTTCCAAGGAGTACAAAACTGCTTTTTTTTTTCTTTTTTTTTTTCAGTTTTACAGCCTTATGAATGTTTGTGCCAGGGCAGGAGAGGGACTGAAAATATTTTGGGATCTTTTTACTTAAAAATTTACTGAAGTGATTATTAAAAAAATAGGCTACTAAAATGCATTTCCAGCCAACATTTTTCTAGCTTTGTAACTGTTTACATTTCAGTTCAATAAAAACATTGCTATTTTATAAAAACTGTCTGAAAATACACAGCTTTTCAAAGAGAACATGATTAATATGAAAATTATAACTTCAGTAAGCAGATTGAATTAGGAAAGCAAAAAGCAAAAACAGAGTAAAGCAACACAGCACAGTGGTGAAGAGAAACTAAGGTTATAGAAATTATTCAGAGGTCAACAGTAATTGCACATTTATTAATGAAAATTTTAATGCTTCTTCTGGGAAGAAAGATGACAGAATTGGAGCTGTAATGGGCTTTTAATTATTTGCCTTTCTAACAAACACACTCTGCTCCTCTTTTGAAATAATAATAACAGCAGTGTTAAAAACTAGACAAGATGCCTCCTTTTTGAGGAGTGAGGAGCCCGTGCTCAGGAAGCCACATGTCGAAGTGTCACGTCCTAAACGGCTCCTGCTGCATGGGGACGAGAGGAGCCGCTGACCTCAAGGCACTCGGGCTGTTGTGGCTGTTCTTGGTGGGCAGGGGCAGAGCTGCTGCTGGCGAGGGGACAGGGTCTGCTTCCCATTGGGATTGATGCCCTTGCTCAACCTGCCGCATCTTCCCAAGCTGCTAGACCCTCTCGCTGTCGCTCCCTCCCTTCCTTTCCATCCCTGCACTGTGCACTTTGGCTTTGGCATACAAGTGCCAAAAAGGAATGGATTGTGTAAAACTGCTAAGGGAACCTGCCTGTTCCTCACCGGAATCTGCACCCTGGGCTGCAGGGCACTTGGCTCCTTTTGTCCCGCTCCTCTTCCCTTCTCCCCCTTTCTTCAGGCCATGCATTAGTTGGGATTTTGCACCGATATTCCATGCGTTGCTGGGAAGTGACGCAGCCAGTAACCTGTCCCTGGGTAGAGGGTGACAGGGACAGCAGCAGTGGCGCAGAGGACTTGAACCAACTGCTCACAGCACCTGTGCCTGGGCCGCTGGCTGTCCTGAAGAGAGAGCAGGTTTCTTTCCACTGCCCCAGCAAAACGTGCTGGAAATGCCCCGGTGATGGCCCTGCAGCCTCGGGAAGCCCTCGTGCCGCTGATCAGGCCTGCTCCCGCCAACCTCCACGTAAAGAAACGCACTTTAGATCTTGTTTCCAGCAAAGCTGCTATCTCAGACTTGCTATTCTGTCAGAGCTGCATTTTCCCTAAGTGCCTACAGCTGGTCTCTGACAGCAGCCTTCAGCTTCAATATTATTAATAAAGATCATGTTGTCTATGCTTTAATTTACCAGTGAGCTGGCCTGCAGCGGCCTTTGGCCGTAGAGGGGGAAGGTGTCCGGAGCAGGCAACTTGTCTTCTTCCATGTCTATGGGAGACAGCGGCTGCTCAGAGCACATTCATGCTTAGCGGAAGGGGTCCTGCCACTCTGGATCAGATAGATACCTGAGCATGGGGGCAGATATCAAAAAAAACCATGTTCCTTGAGCTTCCCAGCAGCACAGGCCGCATGTGCTATGGGGCTTGCCAAGGTGGATGAAGGAGGAAGAAGGGCTAAAGTACGGAGCGGTTCCCAACAGCCCCCAGCCCCGGTCTCCTGTCGCCCGGGGAAGGGAAGGGAAACGTCCCTTGTGTGGCCGCCCGAGCGGCCCCGCGGAGTGGTGCAGTGCGGAGGCAGCACAGCCCGCAGCCCAGCCAGGCACCAGCTAAACCCCCGAAACCCGTCGCAGGAATCCAGCCTGACATGGTAACCTTGCTTGAGGACAAACAGAGTTTCTGTAGGGTCTGGGGAAAGTTGTTTTTCTTCTTCCTTTTTTTAATATTCTGCTATAATTCATGAACAATTTATTTTTTGAAAATGAAACGTTACAGGCCATTAGTCTATGATATGACCTAAGCCCCACTGTTATTTCAGTCACAAGAAAGGCTGAATTTCACATGGCCAAGATTACTGAGGTTTTCAGAACGCCGGTATCCATTCCCCACTCCAATTGCTTTTCCCATTACTTTTGTTCCCGAGCCGTGGCTGCCGGGCTCAGGCGCAGAGCTCTCCGACAAGGGCTGCAGCGTCAGCGCCGCCATTTGCTGGAGCCGCAGCGCACGCTACGGCCCGGCCGCTGCTCTCAGCCCACGGTGGTGAACGGGGTAAGAAACTGAGGAAAACTACTCCAAAAAAGAGCCCCTGGGCCGAGGCACAGGGAGCCTGAGGTGCTGGCGAAGCAGCAGCAGGCACAGCCGTGGTGGCTGGAGCGCCAGCAGGCCTGGAGACCTTCTCCTGCCCATCACCACATGGCGGCCGCGCTGCCTCTTGCCTCGCAGCAGGTTGTGCCTTAAAGGCCAGGAGAGGCGCAGGGCCCCAGAGCTGCTCTCGGCAATGCCCTTCCAAAACCCAGGGGAAAGGGCTCATGTGTCCCGGGACGGGGCTGAGGAGACGCTCTCCCTCTCCCTCTGCTGGCTTGAACCTAAAAGTGTGAAGGAGAAGCCGGGCGGGAGTTGCCAAGGGAAAGGGCCTCTGCTTTTCCTCGGCACACGGAGCGGGAGGTGCAGGGGACGGGCAGGAGGGGCATGGACAGGGCGACCTCCCCGTCATGCAGCCCACCTTCGGGGCACTGTGCCCCTAAGTGCCCTGACACCTACTGCCCTTCAAAGCTGAGGCTCTCCGTAATTCTTCCTTTACACTGGAGCACAGGAACCAGGTCAGGAAACGGCAAAAAAGTCCAAACCTTGCATTCTGAGAACCAAACCCTCACGGTCCCCAAAGAATGCCAGCACGTCTGTTGACATTTAGCTTGATTGCGCACTGCAAAGGATACTGCACTCTTGTATCGCAGGTGTCCCCTGTGCCTTCTCACAAACAGCCTTCCCAGTTTGATGCCTTTTTGGCTTCCCAGCAGTGCAAAGCCCAGGTTAATCCGCTTCGGCCTTTCTGCGGTTTGGAGGCGCCCCCCTTGCTGACCCAGCCCCTAGTGCTGGGATGGGGCTGAGCCTCAGCCCTCCTTGCTGGCCAGAAACGCCTTGCACTCGCAGGGGATTCTCCTGCTTTTTGTGTTTCATTTGTATTCGTTTTGGATGCGTTTTTAAAGCTTTCTTTTTCTGTGTTAGTGATTAAAGATAGCTGGCTGTAGGTGAGTTTTGCATTAAATCCAATTTTAAAAAATGTGCTTTATTTTGTGCCTTTTATGTAACAGCTTCTGAACATCAGTTCTACCTGATAAGAACTCACTGCATACTGGAGTCATGAATTTATCCTCCGAGAGCAGAACTAATAGGAACAGGCTTTTAATTTCAAAGAGAAAAAGATCGTGACTTTACTCCGGGAAAACTGTGGATCACGGCTGGGTGTGGGACTGGAGCTGAACGTTTTTTCAGGGTGTTTATGTTTTGTTTGCTTATTTGTGTGCTTTACATCTAATCCCATAGCACTGGGTGGTACTCATATCATCTCCATAAACAAATGATCTGGGAAGCAACCTGGCGTTTCATTTCCTTAACCCATGAAACCCTCCCTTGCTCAGAGAGCAGCAGGCCAATCTGAAACCCTGACTCAATATTCTGGGCAACTTGCAGGGGGAGGAGGAGGACGAATTGCTGGGTTTTCTTTCCTACTTTTGTTAAAAGGCATCCAAGCATGGCTCTTCCTACCCTGACTAACCTGGGTAGGTGCCAGATGGATTTTCCCTTTCTCTAGGCAATGGCTCAGGAATTTCAGCTGGCTAGAGCAGGGGTTGCAGGCTTTTCACTGGCCTTTTCACTCTAGCCTACCCTTTTTCACCAGTTAATCCCATCTCTCTCCCCACATCCACTATTAGTTGGACTGCACTGTTCCTTTACAATCAGCTTCCAGAGCTCTGAATTCTGCCTTTTCCTTGTGGAAACAAAGAGATGTGCCTAAAAGAAAAGCTTCCAGCCACCCATGGAATAAGAAATTAAAATCCTGAGGCAGGGCCCGTGGTAGTGGAGTGCCTGGCTGGCCAAGCCACCATGCTGGCCTAGCTCTTTAAAAATAAGTTTGCATATGTAGTTCCCAGTATTTATCACGGGCAGCTAACCTTAAAAAAGAAAGCATGACTCTCAAAATAACTGGAAAGCTCACAAGGAAAATTTTCTATCTTCATTGACCAAAAGCTTTCTTAACCTCTCTGTTTCCTGTGCGCTACAAGAAACATCATGACACACCACATAGCCGGATTTAAAGCGGGAAATAAAACCCCTCACCTAATCCCGCAACCGCAAAACGGGTTTCTGTATCAACCAGAATCTTTCATTGTCACTGCTTTTCCTAACGCGCCGAACTGCCTTAAGCGCTCGGGGGGTTATTTTGCCTGAATGGTTGCTCTTCCTTGCTGTTTCCTTTCAAAAAAAAAAAATATTCCCAATACATTGGAGCGGTCCCTGTGTCCGCAGAGGGGAGCGGGCGCAGCTGGCGAGGGAGCAGGTCTGCTCCCTGCCACAAAATGGCGGCCGGGCCCTGAGGCCTCGTCCTCTCACTGAAGCTGCAGCTCAACGGACTCCAGACTGCTCGGGAGAGCTCCAAGGGTTCCCAAAGGAATAAACAAGCCTGGGTTTCGCTTTCATCTGAAAATCTTAACTTTTCACTCCTTTTCAGAAAGCGAGAAGCCAACATCTGCCTTGCGCTGTTAGTGTCTGGGTAAGTTTTCTCCACTGGGAGAAAAAAGAAAAATCAGGGAGATGCAGGATGCAGCAGGATGCAGCCCCTGCTCTTTTCTTCCATGTTTTTTCTTCCTTCTCCCCTCACAGGGACACCATTTCTGGCACAAACAGAGGAAAACTGACTAGCATTTCAAATGAAGATGCTGTCTCCTTGACCACTTCACTTTACTCTCAAGCACATGTTAATACAGCTTTGTTTCTGAAAATGTGAAAATTTCTGAAAATGTGAAAATTTACACAGAAAAGCAGTACCTATCTGGGAAACATGCAGCATCTTAGACAAATAACAACACTAGTCCCCCCGTTAGCCAAGGCCTCGTCAGCATAGTCTTTTCACAGAAAGTTGCTAATGCATCTAATACATCTTGAAAAATAGCAGATTTATATATTCATAATTTGTCTACTTTTTTTTTCAAATACAAATTAAGTACACACTACATCCCTGCCAATTTTGTTTCCAATAGCACAGGAAAAATAAAGCTATGACAAATTATTTTTATTACTTCCTTAAATAGGAACTGAAACTTGTCCAAAAAGCACATGAAAGACTAACTTGGATGGCTTGAGCTTTTGCCAGGTGTAGAAGTGATATAACAAAGCAGTAACTTAAATGCATATCGGGTGAAAGAATAATTAACAGGGCATTAAAAGAATACTCGATTTTAATAGCACAAAGGGAGTTAATGGGTCCATTGATTCCTTGTACTTCAAATAAAGCCGATTTTTGTTGGAAACAATACTTATTGTATGTACGTGTCCTTGTGTTGTCACAAGACTCTAGTGCCAAACTCCTGCAATACTCAAAATCCTGCTGACCCTGGCGGATCCCGGCTGGTTTGTGGGGGTTTATCAGACCTGACCTGACCAGTGGCACAGTAACTGGGCATGGCCTTGGAGAAAGAGCCTCTCTTATTTGGCACAGTAACAGTGACTACACTGGGGAATCGCTTTACGCGCTCGCTTGGTTTTTTCCCCTCGGGACTTAACCCCGTTGCCCCCGAAATCAACAGGAACTTTGCAAGGGATTTAAGAGGAAGCCGGATCAATTCCTCAGGCTGCGATTGGGTTTTTGTTTGGCCGAATCACACTGGGAATGAAGCAGCCTTTCTGAGTGACATGAGTAGCTCTGAATGCCCTGAAATCCTTATAATTACCTGCCCGGCCGCTGGCTGCCTGCAGGGGCTCCTCGGGTGCTGGGTGAGGCCTGGCAGCCTCCAAACGCTCTGTGTTTTGCTCTAGTTGCTGCAGGCAGCAGCGGTGCACGAGGGTGCCGGTCCAGCGCCCGGCTCAGCAAAAAGCCAGCCACGTTTCCCCGTGCCGAGCACATCCCAACCACCCTGCAGCGCCAGGGCTCCTCTTCGAGGCCGCTGCCCCGGCCCGTTTCTGTGCTCACTGACATCAATTCAAACCCTCATTCAGTGGATGGGCGCCGGGGACAGAGCGGCTGCGGGTGGCCCCGTGTCTCCTATGCGGGTGGTGGCACAGCTTTTCGTGCAGAGGAAACGTGGCTTGTTCCGCACCCCTCTCCAGTGCGTGTAATCAGGAAAAAAGTGGTGGAAGTTGCTTTGAAATATAAGTGAGTGTTCCGATTCTCCACAAGTATTTCCATTTAGCCAAATGATACATTTTACTTCAATGCGGCCAAGAAGGAAAAGCAAACGTGAGGGAGAGACCTACCAATTCATCGGAAACTCCATTTTCCAAAGACATGTGCGGATCTCTTTTAAATACACTGCAATCCATTCTCTGTTTACTTTAGATAAACAGTAAAATTCATTGTGGAGCGCTCATTTTCTCAAGCTAATGAAGAACGCGGGGCCTCAACAGATTCATTTAACAGAAATATAATAGGCATTCCTGCTTGCATTTAATCTTGCCTAGCTGCAAATGCTAAAATGAACAGCAAATTAACCCTGCCTTGGAACAGAGATCCTTTCACAGCTGATATCATCTCTCTTACGGCTTGTAAACATTCCAGGCTCCCTGTCAGAGCTTTCCTGGCTTTCGCTCTTTCCCCACAGAAGAGGAGAGGAAAAAGCGCCTGTCGGCACTGGGCTGGAGAGGCGGGGAAGAGCTCAGCTCCGAAGGGAGCAGGAGGAACCGCGGCGCTGGTGTCCCCGAACAGCCTCAAGCTAAACTGTGCTTGGGACACTGGCTTTGGCCTTTTGGGGCACTTTTGAGGAGGGTAGGGGCCCTGCTTGCTTTACCAGTCACTCCCTACATGGCTTTTCTTCCAATTTTACTGTGCAAGACAAGAGAGCAAGACAAGGCCATTCACGTTCTGTAATCAAATATCAAAGGTTTTCAGACAGTTTGTGATCTTAAATTGTTCACTAACACCAGAACTAGCATTAGAACTCTACACAGTAAAAAAAAAAGGAAAAAAAAAGAGAATCACTATAATATTTCATACTGTATGTCATAATGAACAAAAGCCTTTCAAAAGAAAAAAAAAAAGAAAGGTTTTCACTGTGCTAAAGTAACAAACTAGACTTGTTGTAAGTATGTTATTCTTACAAGTAGTTCGCAGTTATTCTTGAAGGCAAGTCTTGGAGTTTCCTTAGCATAGTGCTGCTGGGGAAAATTTTCAGCATGTCCATCTTCATCTCTAGCCTGAAGGGAAATATAATGGCCTATTTAGGGACTTACAAATAATGGAAGGAAAAAAAAATAGCTAAAAGCATAACAGCTCAGATCATTTAAACAGACGGGAATCCCAAAATACAACATTATTTAAAAGTTTCTTTAAATACGCAGTACACCTCTTAGATACGAGAACTCGGGATGCTCTTTTCTTACATAGCTTAGGTTGAACATGCAAATTCATTGCGGTGTAATAATTAGAACAACAAGAGACAAAACCAAAATGAAATATTTGAGCTGGAAAGCTTCAGGGTTTCAATTTACTTCATTGCATTTTTCAGGATTACATTACATACGTACTCTTTTAAACTTTTTGACATGCTTAAGCAATCCCTAGATAATGTACTCGTATTTTCATTTTAACAGTAAGGCCAAAAAAAAAAAAGAAAAAAAAAGTTTGCATACTCATAATGTACACATAACACTGCTATAGATAAATGGATTCCCCCTCCATGCTTAAGCGAGGCTTTGAAAGGAGCAATCATCTAGCAAGAACAATGATTCTTCAATCAAATGCAGTAGAAATATTTAATTATGAGGCTGCATTAGAAGTTACTGGTTATTTGGAGCTACGCTGTGAATTAAGAAAGCTGAAGTTTAAATGGAGACATTAACAGAGCCCATTAGCCACTTGCATATAGCGCTTTCCTTCCGACCGGCAGCGTTTTCCTGGTTGAGAGTTAAAGCAGAAGGGCAGAGCGGGTGAGAGGAGGAGTGTCAGCTCGGCGCTCATTACCCCGTTCATTTGGGTGACACTTGCACTCTGTTCCGCTCCGTCTCCTCTGATCCCTGCCTGTCCGCGCTCCCCCTCGCCCTGCCTCCCGCGACTCGCAGCTGAGCCGTCTCCCTCACATATGGCTCGCATATCATTATGCGCATTCCTTTTTACACTGCATTAAAATGATGAGATCCTGGCTCCCGGCCAGCGCATTTGCATGAGCCCCAGCGAAGCAGGGCAGGGCAAGGGGGAGCGGGAGGGCCGCGTCGAGGGGCCCTGGCCGCAGTTGGGCTGCGTGGGGCGGTCGCATCGCGTCGCTGCTCCGCACGCCACCGGCGGCCTCGGCTCCGGCCGTGCTCCCGGCTCCGCCGGCGCCCGTGGGAGACGCTGGCACGTGGGGCCTTGTGCCGCTCACTGCCGGTGCTCGGCCGAGCCGCTGCCTCTCCTTGCTGGGAAAGGGTGGCAGGGGCAGCGGCGGGTGGCACCGGGCTTGTAGGAAAGCGACCCTTTCTTTCCTGCTGTCGGTAGGGACAGTGGCGCTCGGTAGGAAAACCCAAAGCATCTGTGTCCTGCCTGAACCCCCCGGCTCAACCAGCCTTCAGCCTGCGCCTCTGCTCCTCTGCCAGGTGGAGATAACCAACCTCGCCTGCCACGGAAAATCACCATTTTTAAGAGTGCCAAGCTTGCCTGAAAGTGTGCCTCACCTAGCACCTACCGTGCGTTATTATTACAAGTAGCAGGACACGGAGGAGCAGTTTATTATGTGCATTTCATGGCAGCTTATGTGTGTTTTCTTTCACTGCCCTCCATAGCTGCAGGGTGGAAAATGTTTAAAATTTTTCCTGCGAACCACAAAGAGGGGGCAGGGCTTTCCAGAACACCTGAAATTACTTTTATTTCGAGCATGGGAATCTGTGAAATCTGCTGTATTCCTGCAATTATCAGTTTGCAACTCAAACCTCCATGGCACAGTAAATGCACCCATCACACCACATGGGATGTAAAGTTTGTCTGGATTCGATGCGTGTTTTGTAAACTTCTTCCCTGTTTCTGAAAACACCTTTTGTCCTTTGCGTTCCCTAAGGGAAGGAAGAAGAGGCCAAATTGCTGGAGTTGCTCCAAGCCACCTAGAGCTCAGCTGGCGGCTGGAGGCCCTGAAAAGGCTGCGCACGGGCAGACCTGGCCCGAGAGGCCGGCACCGCACGCGCCTTGGCTCGCCCCAACCCCTCAAACTGGTCTGCTGAGCAGCAACGGCACCGAGGGCAGAAATCGCATTCGTGGAGCTGCGTGGGCAGAGAACAGGGCCCCTCACGCCTTGCAAAAAGAACCGGGTACCGGGGGTGCGTGTGGCAGAGCAGCGCCCGGCCCCACTGACCTCGACCCGCTCGCCCAAACCGCCCCTGCTGACAGTGCCGCGCTCACGTCCCGCTTATCTGAGCCTCGCTTTGCTGAACTTCGGATACCACCAAAAATTTCTTGAGGAAAAAAAAGCCATGGATACCTAGTCTCCAAACCAGCCTGCCTGCGCGTTGCTATCGTTTATTCAGGCAATAAAAGTACACCTGGCTTTGCTAGTTGGTTTTCACTGGAGAAAATACCTTTTCTCAGCAGCCTGGACTACTGCCCCGGCTGCATGAATGCACTCCTACCATCGTACAAGGGTAAAAAATTCACAGGAAACACTCTTGCGAAGCTCAACACTGATATAAATGTATTCTTTTTTAAGTGGTAAGAGTTTAGCTTGTTGGTTCAATATTTTTTAGGCCACTGAGTGAGCGACTGACTCGCTGCCCATCCGTGGGGTGCAGCGGTGAGCAGGCACCTCAGCCGCCGTGCTGGCCGGACTGTGGGAGCAGATGCGTTTCCATTTCACGGAGCCATTCCAGGGAGGCATCCAGCGCAGCGCTCCCAATGAGCGCGTGCTCTCTGTCTGCAGCTCATACCCTCGCTCCTGTGCCTGGCATCTCCTGCTCATTGCCGGCAGGTTGGCACGGGATCAGCCCCTATTGCCATGGGATGCCGTTCGCCTGCTATTGTTTAAAGGAAAGCAGCTGAAAAAACAAAGCCGAGCCTATGATCTCCCTGATTTTTTAAATGATTTTAAACTGCTAAAATTGTTACAGAAACCCTCTCATCAAAAAAATGTGTTATACATAATTGACTGCCTAGATGCAATCTATATGGTGAGACTTCTCGCGACGCGCGCTCTGCTCCAGAACAGCAAAGGGCTGCAGCTCCCAACGCGAGGCCGGGAGCGCGGTCCGCTTTTGCAGCCCGGAGCCGCTCTGCGGCGGCGCTGGCGCCCATGGGAGCACCCGGAGCGGCCACCCCAGCGGCAGCGGTGCCGCGGTGCCGGCTCCCAGGAGAGCTGGTTCGCGCGCTGCCAACACCCACCACGGCCCCTGCGGCCGTCTCGGAGCGAGGGAGGTCAGGGTGCTGAGGGGTTACACGAGAAATGGCAGCCTTTAATTGCAGGCTGGATATCAGGAAAGCCTTCTTAATGACGGGGAGAGCAAAGCTCTGGAGGGGATTGCCTAAGGAGGCTGTCAGAGCCCCGTCGCTGGAGGGTCTTAAGGGCCGGTCAGGCAAAGGCCTGTCAGGAGTGACAGGCACGGAGCCTTCCTGGCCTGGGGAGGTGGGATGAGCCAGACAGCTTTCCCGAGGCCCTTCCTGCTCTGCTTTCCACCACAGAGCTTTGAAGGAAAATGGCAAAAGGGTTAAAAATGAGAAAAAATGGAGGAAAGAAAGGGAAAGGAGCAGGGTCTGAAGGGAGCCCCCCGAGAACAGCACAGCGGCTGCCGGTCAGGGCTATGTGCGCTCGTTAATCAGTGCATCACGACACCTCTCTCTGGCTACACAAGCGCTGCTATCTGCTGTTAAGCCAGCCTAGGCTCGTGGAAGATGCCAATGGTCTGGAAACAGCCCATATTTTAAGCCTTTTTTTTTTTTTTTTTTGCCTTAAGCCTTCTTTTTCATAACAAGGAGGAAGAACAACCTACAGTAGAGTTTCCCCCTCTCCACAACACTTTCTGCATGGATATGAAAAGACAAAAACATTATCTTAGTCCAGTCAAGAGGCTTCCTAGCTTCAGCATAAGTCTTTCTCTGCATTCTGCCTTAGTCTTGGGAGAGGAAATCTGAGCTTATATTTTAATATTAAGGGCAGAATCTTATGATAGTATAAGTCACCAGGCCGGCTGAACAGAGTGATTTATTAAAATGGCACTTGTTAATGCAAACCTTTCACTAAAATGGGACAAGGCTTTTGCAACGAAATCATATCATTTCATCTACAGAAGTTTAGTGCCATTTAACTAATAATACCCAACATCTAATCTCTAATGTAAGCAACAGAGCAATACAAAGTGATAGAATATTAATCTGCTCATTCTTTGCCACCTCATCTCCATAAATATCCTTTAAAACAGATAAAATACCAGACATTCACCCCTGGACATATTAAACACACGTTATGAGTTGAATGTTGCTGGCAGGACAAAAACCTGTGCGAAGCTGAACCACGTGGCTCTGCTTCCCGGCTCGTGTCCCATCGAGACGCACAGAGCAAGTTCCCATCCCTGCCCGTGCTGTTGTCTGGGGAGGCTGCTGCAGATGGGAGCAGAGGAAGGCGCTTCCGCTTCCACACAGAGCTTCTCTCTGCTGCCAAAAGGACACGGGATTCCTGTGTGCCTGCCCCTCCTCTCCCACCTCCTCTAATGCCTTTTCTAAGCAGAATTCAGTTGAATTTGAAGGAAATCCTCAGGGAGAGCCTAATCCTTGAAATTCTAGTTCCTGTGGATTCCTGTTGTCCCAGATAATCAATTATCACGCTCTCTACATTTGCCGTATCAGCAATGGTAAAAATAGTACTCAACTTCCATCTGTTGAGTATATTCTTTCCAGAAATATTTACGTACTGGCTCGGGCCTGGCCGGGGCTTTTGCTAGAGCCTGGATGTGGGGTCGCACGTGGCTGCTGCACGGGGAGAGCGCGACCCGGAGGAGACACCTCTCTCCTGGGGAGTCCCTAAGGGGTTACAGGTTTGCTCTTAGCAAGGACTTCTGGATTTTCCTGAGTCACGGAATGATGGAAGAAAGAGCGCTTACTAATGCGCCGCCTTTTTCAGCGGCACTTCATCCACTGATCTCTAGGTGTGATTTTCTGCCACGCCAAGCCACTGAAGCCTTCTGCACTTTTCCTGAGCTGCAGGTATTTTGAAACCTGTCAAAACAACGTGTCATATAACGTGCCCCAGGCCGGAGCAGTGACAAGGAGGGACTTGAAATCGCACTGATTGTTCATCGTGTTGTTAATTCCACCACGTGAAGCTGTGTTAAGTGTTTAGCCTGTTTTGTTGTGACCAAACCTGTTTTGAAGCAAATCCCCTACGCAAAGATCCCCAGCTTGGGTTCTCTACATCCCTCGGGCTTCCCTGCACACTTGGTGGAGGTCTGTGGAGAGCCTGCAGGCCACGTGGTACTAACTTCCCCTCTTTCCAGCTGCTAAAATGCATTTAAAGACAGCTAAAAATACATTAAATACTTTCCTAATGTTATTTTTCCATGTAAGCAACTGCTGTAGTCACCACAGGAATGTTATTTGATCGCCAAGGGGAGGGGAAGTGGTCCATAAGACAATCTGTCTACTGGAGGTGATCTACAAAGTTAAAAAGAAATTGGGAATGTGCCCTCTTATAACTGCCCTATTAAGAATGCAGAAGGAAACCAGAAGGGCTTTTGCTGACTTCTTCTCTTCCAGCTCTCCTCTCCCCGCCACGTGCGGGGAGACAAACAAGGGAAATAAATTGGAGTGATGGACAAGCAAAACCTTGGAATTGTGTTTTCCTTGTCCCTAACCGAAGGGGGCACTGCAGAAGCCAGGCCTGGCCGTGATGCTGCATGGGGTCTAGGAACAGCTTACCTTGACACCCCTCCTTGGCACAGTTGCTCCTTGGCACTTAGTGGTATATTCTGGGATGGGCTCTGTGGCTGGGGAGTGCAGTGTCATGGACAGTGAAGCTCCATGGACAGTGCAAGGGGCAAAGATGACCCCACGGGGATGCGCTCCCTAAACGGCACCCGCATTTCAACTCCCTCAAGTCTTTGGCAAGACAAGGCCCCCTCTAGCTCCCATATCTCTTGGAAAGATCTCTCCATGCTTTGAATCCATTTGATACGCTGTCAGATGGCCGTTATAACAGTGAGGGGTCTAAATCCAACTCTAGCCTCTATTCCAATTTTAGTTCACATTTCTACAACTGTCCAAACAAATACAAAATCTGAACACAGCAACACTAATGGCAGGCTGGATTTAGAGCATGTGGACTTCAGGTCCACGTGCTCAGGAAAAGCTTTGGTGTGGGAATGACTTAGGGAGCCAAAGGTCTGCCTTGTGTGATTAAAACCAGGGAAAATGCATCATTCATTCACATTGCCCTGAAATCGTCTCCACTGTGCTGACATAAGAAATACTCTCTGACCTTAAAAGTAAACAGAGTCACCAGGTCAAACCTGCTATTCTAACCAAATTCAAGCCACACTTCCTCATAGTCCTTTTCCAAACAGGTGGAAAAATTCCAGGGAAACCAGCATTTGTGGCTGAGAAAAGCTGCTCCGGAAAAATGTTTTATGACAAAGGAGGAGAAGGTGCCAATCTGCAGACTGACGGGGCAGGGTTTCTGAAATGATCTTTGTCAAAGCACCTACGGCTCATGCTCTTGCTCATTTTCTTTTATAAGTGGAGCACACCAAAAACACCCCAATAAACAGTAATTTATGGACCTTTTCTTTTTTTGAATAAGGCTTTTCTTCCATGGGCTACGGCTCAAACTATGTACTACATTTTTCGGTCAGAATGCCATGGTATAAAATCATCCACAGTTTATATTTAAAATGCAAGCTGCCAACTCTGTTGTAATGTAAGCAAGATTATAACTGAATCAAAAGGAAATACTAGTAACAGCACCACCCTCATGGTCATAATTTTTATCCTACTGTGTTTAAAGTCAGTCAAGACTTGCATCAAGAGAAAAGAAGGAAGCAGCTTTCTGGATTCTATATGCTATTTTTCTCCCCATTCTCCCCTTTTTTCATATACTACAGAGAAGAATACTTATTTTCTGTTGGCTGTCCCAGCCTTCTGGGCAAAATCAAGGTTTTCTTCTTGTATGCTTTTCATCATTCTACATTTATAACCGCTACCACCACACTCATAAAATACTTAACACAAATTGAAGATTACCTTCAGTTCTTAATACTGCATCTACAAAAGAGCTAAGGAAAAAAATATTGGAAAAATAGTGCTGTCTCCTCCCCTGGAGCTCCATTCTACCCTTACAGGAAGGGGAGTGGAAGGACTGAGGTGTGACATGACTTGGGTGCACACACAGGCAGCCTAAGTGGCAGCTTACGTGTAGAACTGCCTTATGCCCTCAAATGAAAATTCCCCATTAAACTTCATTTTCCTTTTGCATTCCAGACTTACGCACCTTTTCCTTTCCTCTCCTGGATAATAAGCAGGCAGCTTCTGCAGCTTTCCTGGCTCCGCGGGGTTGTGCTACCCTTTTCCTGACAGTTGGCAGCACGGTGATATATGAGAAGTGTTCAGGTGGCTGCCACGAAAGCTAATTTTTCAAACTGCACAAACCTTTACCCATATCATAAATTTTTAATAACCAGTTCTGAATTGTCACAGACTAAATAAGATAACAAACACATAACATAGAGATAATTTGAAATAAACTGTGTTTATTGCCCCTTTGAACATTTCTTCGACAAGTCACAGCTGCGTGGGACCTTCATAAAAGGGAGACTACCCTACTAATCTCCCTTCTGATTCATGACAGGCCTGATTCAGAGACACTAATGGACTGTGCCTGACAGTTATTGCAACACAGTCAATATCCAGCCTAAAATATGGCTGGGAAAGAAATTAAAATATACTACAGACTTCCCAGCAGATCTCAGGTTTGTAATGGGTCGCTAACACCCGAGTAGCCGGTTATTCCCAGCAAGCTTCCCCTCTCTCTTTGCATTCCTCGTATGTTATAATTTATGGGATGAAAGCATTTTGAGGAGTATTTTGGGAGCTTCATTGCCAGGTAATTTCAAGTATTCCTTTCTGTTGACAGAGAGCAGCCCGTGTGCAGGGCAAGCACACATTTCCCATGAGCCTGCCAGAGAGGCAGGGAGGCCGAAAGCAAAACAGAGCACCAAGGCAAGAAACGTCATCCAGCG
>JAVCKT010024698.1:2224-28271 GCA_032273925.1 Rhynchotus rufescens | reverse complement strand
TTAATGCAATTCAGAAGACACCTTCACAAGCTTCATCAAAATCTTTGCACACAGATACTCTTAGAAAGCCGTTATCCTCTCAAAGCAACTCCTATTAGTATTAATAGAAGATCCAAGCTCATGTCAGGAGATGTCAGAGGCCCATTAAAATTTGCAAATGAAAACTATAGCTTCCATTCAATGAAATACTGCTACAGAGCTGTCCAGCAAATTTAGACAAGGTTTGGTGTATTCAGACCTGCTCTGAGATCACAGGAAGTAAGAATAGGCACCACTTTAAAATCAGTTGTAGCTCTTTCATGAGCTAGGAGCAATTTTTGGTGCAATCATGTCAATTCTGTAGATAACCATTGTGCAAGTTAAGAATATAAATTGTATGATATAACAGAAAGAGAAAAGCCAATTCCTATTGAGTTCACATAATTGCAAATGAAAGGCAGCGAGAAACATCAGGGAGTCACTTTGCACAGAAGCAGAGAAATAGCAGGGGCTTAATTAGCACTGGATTATATGTATCAGACTGAAAATGTGTAATGAATAGTTAGTGCTTTCATAAGAGAAAAGGCTTATAATCTGCTCTACTCTGTCAGGAAACATTTATGTGTATAGAGATCCTGTATGTATCAGGAAACATTTATGTATATATGTATAATCTCTGCCACAAGCAATCACACTGACCATTGCAAACCCGCTGAAAGGATGAATTTGAGCCAAAAAAACCATCAAATGTATATTTAGTGAAGCCATAATTTGCATTTGATAGAAAACATAACTAATTTTCTGACAGAGTAAGGTCCATTTGATTTATAGGGTCTACTTTTAATGAAAACAACCTAAAGCTACCTGAGAAGTTACTTGAATTTATTTTCCTGATACCTGACAAAGATGAAGTATGGGTCATGGCTGAGGTCTCTATTGGTACATTTATGGGACAGTTTTGCAGAACTGTAAGTTTTAAGGTTACTTGAATTTTTGCACTATCACTGAGGAGAGAGTGAATGGCCTGAACATTGTCCAGAGAACCCAGCAAGGCCAGGAAGAATTAACTATATAGAGATGTAGTCCCATTTTCAGAGAACTGAAACACTAGTTAGGGAACATGTGCTCTATTTCCTTACCCAGATGTTACTTGTAGGAGACTTCTCCTCTACCTCCAGTATGCAGACATGGCCACACAGACCAATCCTTAACAAGTATTTCCACAGGAATTCACAAATTCTTCCAAGTTTCTCTCACCTTTCCTCAGGAAAGTCTTCCAGGTGCAGATGTGTGATAGTTATGGCTTTTGTGACAGTGTTTCAGGAGGACCCAGCTGTCCCCTATGCCCCATAGCTTTTGTAGCCATCTCCACAGCTTCACTCCTCAGTGCAAGCTCAGCCCTGGGCAGATCCACCCAACGTGTATGGTTAGTAAATGTATAACAAAATTTTGACTCCTTGTTAACTTGCCGTGTTCTTCCAGGGCACTGCTTGCATTACCTGCCTGTCACGATTTCTGTATTTCACAGAAGAGCGATTTTCTGTCAATTTTTCTGTGGTTCCTCTCCCTCCTTACTTTCCCCAGGTTGCTCTGGCTCCCATTCCACAGCCAGGACAACCAGTAGCCAGCTACATCTACCACTGCTCATCCAGTTTGGTCATAGTTTGCTTTTCTGCTCCTACCACTGTGTGGAATAAGTCTTTATTTACCACTATGTTTGCTCAAACCTCACCGTACAATGTAAATCTGAGCACTAGTGCCTTCTGCATGCCTATAAATGTTTATTTAAAGAATTACAAAAGGCAGAAAATACCACTGAAGTGATTTTAAAAATGTTTTCCTACTGCTATACTTCTTTTTTTAATGTTACCTTCATGTTTTTCTTGCTGTGTTTCACAGTGCAAACCTTGTTTCTACAGTAAGATTTGATAGTCTACCATAAAAGAGGACAATAAAGAACACAGATTTTCATCTGTAGGTTTTTCACTTCTCTACATAACTCCAAAACAGGCTTTAAACAAGAGCTCTTAGCGACCCGAGCAAATTTCTGAAAATATTACTGGTTGGTAGAATTTACAAGATTATCTGGGTCTTTTCTATACCCAGCATTTTCCTCCATCTCAGATATTCCTCATACATCTCTGAAATAGAATAAAAATTTAAGAGCTCCCCCTCTGGGCTCTGCTTTTAAGAGCACAAAGAGTGTTTTTAAGAGTTCAACTGAGACTGAGACTCAGTTTTGACCAAAATTGAACCAGGCTTTTGATTTTTGAGCAAGACCAGCTGCACAGGGAAATAACTTTTATACTTGGACGCTTCTGTTTACCTAATTCCCAGTGCCTCTAATGTGATAAGCTAATAATCATTTGAACAATCAGGTAATAAGAAAGAGGATTCCAGAATTGATCTTCGTCTGGATCGTTACATTTCTGTCCAGGTTACAGAGCTTCTCTGAATGCAGCCTAATCAGGATGAGAGCTTATCCTCATGACACGATGCCGTTAAAAGCACCCAAGATTTCCTTCCATTTTTCTTTTCTAAACATTCAGATTCCTCCTTCCTCCATGATCAAGTCACATCTTATCTTCTATTTGAATTAAATGAACAGATTAAACTTGGTATCCTTTTCCCCTGGATTTCAAACATTTCTTGAATGTTTTGCACGAAGCACGCTGAGAAAAGGTATTAACCCTAAAGCAGGTCATAATATTCCTGCAGTGGCGATATTTTTATCTTGTACAGAAATACCATGTCATTCCTGCTCCTGCTTATATATCTTTGGCTACAGTATTAAGCAGATTCTTTATCATAATAAGTAGGTATTAGAATGCTGTTACGATATATATTGGTAGAATGTCCCCGTGGAGCAGCTTACTGGGTGATCCCCTTTCCCTCAGGAGGCAAGAAGTGAATCTGTTTTAAGTTTTAATCAGTTTTTAATCACTGCTTTAATCAGGTTTTAAGCACTCTTTCGTCCTTAATAGTCATTGGCCATACATTGTTGTTAAAAAAGAATTAATACTGTTTACAGAAGATCAGATGTGTCAAGTTTAATATATTCACTAAATACTCCATCTGCCCATATTTCCATTAAACAAACTTTAAACTGGAAGTAAAAATAAAAATGGCATATACACACCCACATATATGTAAAATATGTATGTAATAGCTATATTAATATATATTTAATAGTCAAGTATTTATATTACCAGTCTTAAATAATTACTTTAGATTATGGAAGAGATATTTTTAAAATCCGTATTAACATACATATTTTGTGACACATTTCTGCCTTTAAGCTTGTTTGCCTCTGAAAACCAGCTTTGAGCTTCTCTAGGTTATGCTAAAACCACATTCCTTTCCTCGTTAGTGTTCCGTTGTGATTATCTAGCTCATAGGTAACTGCAGGAATTAATTGTTGACCTTACAGCAGACACAGGATAATCCCTAGCTGGTGGCGATACCTTGTTTAAAAATCAAAATGTTTGGAGACTTGATAGGTATTTTGCCATTGGCAGATACAGCCGAGGTGTCTTTAGCCTTAAAATCATCCATTATAACCCAGACCCTTTCTATATAGGAAGGAGCTGCTTATGCATTTCCCTCCTTTGGTTTGGGCACAGTAATAAGCTCCCTTGCAGCAGGTCAGTGCACCAACCCAGAGACTTTTCAAGTCTCCTCTCTCAATTTGTTAGCATTTACAGCAGATAACAGCACAGCCCATGTAAAGTGCCAGGTCCTCTGCCTTTTGCAAGCGATTCACTGAAGACCTGTTTTTTCCCTTTTTAGCATGGAAAATATATATTAGGGGAGAAAATATCCTCAGCACCTTAATAGATCCAGATTTATGTCAAACCGAGGATGATATCCCAGCATGCTATGACTTTATGGCACCTATTTGCATGCATTTTTACTGTATTTCTTTTTTTTTTTTTTTAACATAGCAGTGGATGGAGGCTTATAATAAAGTTTTTGTATATTATTATACAGAGCAACAGTCTCTCTGGAGTTTTTTATTCAAAATCTTCATTAAGCACCCAAAGCTAATGCAGACTTATGGAAGCCAGAAGTGAAGCTTTTAGGCCTCAGGCTACTTTCTCATTTGAGGCAGTTGGAAACTAATTTATGTGACAGATATGAAGCCATATGAGTGAAAGTTGCAATGGAAACTCTGCAGTCCCCAAAGCTCTTCCTTTCAGGAACTAATGGGATTTATAAATCCTAGCTTCCTTGTGCCACTTGTGTACTCTAAATACACAAGAGCAGCATGCAGAGGAGGCAGATGAAAAATGGGGGAGGTGTAAATAAGTATAATTAAACCAGACCCTTATCCAGCTTTTCCTTCCCTCCTCTCTGTCACTAGTGTGGGTCAAGTCCTGCCATTCAAACAATATGCTGGAGCCACACAGAAACCCGGCTCCAAAATAATTCAGAGCGATCGCTTCCGCTATATTGCTTTTATTTACAGTTTCCCTTTTAACCATCATGCCAGAGAAGCAGCTTACTGCACAGCATTTGCACTGCAGAAACGGTTCCATCCTGCAATTCCTGTAAGCGCTGTAGATTCCAGGCCGGCCATCTCCAGGCACACCAGCTACTTACCTTTGTGCGCAAGGGCGACAGAACACGCCGGGGCCAGATCTATTTCCTCCCTCCCTATTCTTGGATTACGAGTATAATAAAACATGCCCTATGACGTTAATGTTCTTGTAATATTGGTTGAAATATTCAGATGCTGGGAGACGCCATGACTAAGGTCATTTGTTCAAACAATGTATTGGCTTATGGGATCCTTCTTGCTTTTGTGTTTTTTTAATTTTTTTTTCCTCTACAGGACCCATTTGTACACTGAATGAAGCAGAGCCAACCCTGCTAATGTGATTATTCTGTGTTTCGTGTTATCGTCGTTGTCCTGTCCAACCACGTGGCAATTCTGTTCGTCCCCAATGGCAGAAGTGCCACTTCTCCTGTACTTTTCTCTAACACATGCTAGAGTATCTGAACACATAATAAATAGGTGCACACTTACTGTCATAGCATTCTGGTGTCTTTCACTTTATCTCTCTTTTTCACAGGTGGAGAAGCAAGAGGGAAAAAAAGGTTAGAAGTTCAGAGTACCCATTCATTGCATGGCCAGCTCCAAACACAGAGGATGTCTCTAGACCACTTGTTTTAGGCAACCTTGTTGCATATTAGCATATATTAAAGGGTATGTGCTGGGCACACAGTGACACTCAAAGGTGTTCACATAGCGTAGGCAAACCAGGAGCCCTGGGAGAGCCAAGCAGGACGGCCCCACGAGCTCTGCCTCCCTCCTAGCCCAGCACCCTGTTTCCTCGCCTTGTCTTCAGGGCTTGAAGCTCATTTCCTGGCTATTTAAGTCCTGGCTATTTAAGTGACTGTTTACTGCTTTTTTAAGTCTCACATCAGAAAATAAGGGGCATAAATTACAGGAGTTGTGTGCATAGCAAAGCGAGCAGTGTCAGGCTTTGCACACACTAGCTAGGATGGCTGATGGCACCGGTGAAGGAGACTGGAGGCAGATTCTGCAATATATTACTTGGGAAGAACCAAGGTGACCTTGGGGGTACACTTGTCCTCTCTCTAGCTACGGCCCGTGAATGCTCACAAAGCCCTTTATTTATGGTTCTGTTCATGGCTTGCAGGACCAAGTGTGCCACGTTTACTAAGTGGTCATGCAGTGTAATTGTAAAATAAGGCCACCAGCTGTCAGTTTCTAAGAGCGGGCACAGTCTCAAAACAGTGGTTCAGGAAAGAGTTCGGTGAGTGGAGGAAAGGCTTGCAGGCAGCTCTTTGCCTGATGTCAGTATTTCATTACCAAAGAGCATCCTGTCACCAGCACCTGGAGCGTGTATTTTGCAAGACTTCCGCCCCAAAATTGTTTATTCCCACTGAAAAAAAAAAAAAAAAAAAAAAAGCAACGTAATTTCTAGACTTTTCCACCAGAAACTTTCCACAGCAGCAGTTATGTTGTGCAGAATGATCATCTTTCTCTCCATCTATCCGTATGAGTTACAAGTGGGTCAAACACTTCCAAACACAAAGTGCCCTTCCTTTACACGTCCTTCTTTTCCTCATGCCTGACAGGCTCTCTGGCCCCAGGGGCACGTCCCCTGCTGCCCCACAGCGGGGGCAGCCCCATTGCAGCCTTTCTCCTTGGTCCTCCCCATGGCACCACGTGCAGCACCCAGCGGCGCTTGGTGACTATTTTATAGTCAACAAAGTGACGAATGAGTGAAACCTCAAAAGTCAGAGGAACCAGATTAAATGTCTGTGCTTCTTTCCCTTCTGCTCAGCCTTACTTTTTGGTAGGGCAGAGAAAGGAAAGCAGCACTTCTGGAAGCAGCAAGCCTGAATATTGCAGGAAAGGCAGTCCTCAGAAGCAGGTACCTTGCTATGGTAAGCATACAGATGGGCAGTCCTAGCTTGAGGCTAAACTGTTGGGAAAGCAGCACGGAAAACTGCCAAACTTTGCAGAGGAAGAAAGGGAGAAAGTAGCTGGCTGAGTTCACCTGAGACTAACCAGCTAAAACTGTAACTGGAAAAGTTGCCAGACACATTGGATGGTGAAAGGGGAGTGTTGGGAACTCTCTTTAGCTGAAAGATGTCAAAAGACAGCGAAAGGGGGATGCAGGTTTACTGGCTGTAAGGCCAAATGACAAAAGTGGGGGCAATAGGGGAAGATTTAGCAGAAATAAGATTATTTAGGGGGGAAAATGGGTATGAAAAGGGAATCTAAGGTAAAGCATCTCACGACTCTGGCTCTGAGTGTTACCTGGCAAATATCCATGGACCTCATCAGTGCAGCCTGGAACAGGACAATAAGCCTCTATTTTCCCACCACATCATGTGCATCTGGCCTGCTTCCATGGTCAGGAGAACCCAGAGGGTTTCCTCAAGTGCCAATAGGTATATATCCCAGGGAAAGAAATGGGGGACAGAGCATCGCTTTAACACTCATGATCCCAATTATTAATCTTCAAGCACACCCAGCTTCCTTAAAATGTAAAACTGAAGTTAAACAAATTAAAGGAAGTGCAAGAAGCAAAGTTTAGAAGCAGTTTGTGCTATTCCTGACTGAAGCCTCTTTGTGTTCTTCAGTCACCTTGCACTTTTTAGCAGTCCTTTGCTGAGTGTAACATGTGGACAATGTCCGTGCTCCAGTGACACCTTGGTGTCCTAGTTGTGCTCTCTCCTTCTTGGTTTCATTCATTTATATACTACTCAACGAAGGCTGAGTAGTATATAATGCCAATTATATACTGGCAATGCTGTTAGCTTTCTTCCTTGCACAGCAGCTCGTGCTGGTCTGTGCTTCACTTCTGCCCTTAACTTCTTTTCACATTCCTTCCACAGAACATGTGCTTCTCTCCACATTAGTCCTTGTCAAAATAGTTTCTAAGTTAGCTAGAAGATAAATCAATTTTCAGCAACAAAGAGAATGCCTGGAGGTCCAGGCAAAGATCAGGCTCTACCTGAGGCCTGAATGACTGTGCTATTTTGTCTATGAAGGAAGTTTGGGAGGGAAAAAATAGTCCTGAGACATTTGTTATTCACAGCCAGCTAAGGATAATCTCCAAAGCAAAAGCTGTGTCAATGCAGCTGCTAAATGGGTCCCTTTCCCAGCCCAGTCAGGTGAATGTTTGACAAACTGAACACAAAACAGCTGCAGCTCTGCATGAAATCTGGGCAATTCCCTGATTGAAATTTGACTTCATAGTGAAAAAATAAAATTAAAAAAAATGTGCCAGAAATCATGAAAGTGCTCTGAGTCCTCTGTGGGGCATGCTTGGAACAAGGTATCACCCAGGACATACTGGCCTTGTGGGCAGGTGGCTGGTGACTCTACTTCCTCCAAGCCTTAGCTGCCTTCAACTGAGATGGCCTGAGAAGCAGTCAGGAGAGGAGTCCTCCTTGAGGAAAACATACCAAAGAGAAAAGCTATGGGCAGGGGGAAGCCTGCGCCTTTTGTCCCCAAGTCATGCTCCCATCTGGGATTCCTCTAGAAAGGCTCTTCTCCAGGTGAGTGCAGGGACACTGGCAGGGGACATAGCTAGTGATGGCTGTGGTGCAGCTGGATCACAGCTGCCCAGCAAGTGACAGGCTGTTCTGAGGGGTTTTCCATCCTGTCCTGTGCTGGGCTTTCTGGAGCATGGCCAAAGGCTGTGCTTGGCGCATGCTCTTGAGATGACACCCGCAGCCAGGATGTTGTGGCAGACCACAATCTTTGCGCAAGAGAAATGTGCTCCATTCAGGAATTAAGGAGAAAATCCTGTCCATAGCTCACACTTATCTTCAGCTCTTTGCTCCCAATAATATCTGCAGTTACTGCTATCCTGCGTGCACAAGCGAAGCTGCAGGACACATCGTGGCTCTCCACAAACCTACTGTATAGGTGATGTTTTCATGCCAGCTCAGACTCAGCTTGCCTGAAGTTTCTGCTCTTTTGTATGCTTCTTTGCCTCATCCATAAATGATCACCTTCTTCCCCCAGGTTCTGAGCACATAACACCATTTCTGGTGTCCTGCTTTTACTGCTAGCACTGACCAGGAAATACATGTTAATTGTTGCATGCAGGGAATGTATTTGCTCTCACTTAATCTAAACTAAGGTTAACCTAAACTTGGCCTTACAAGGAGATCAAATGAAGGTCATAACATTATAGGGGCATTGTGGCATGACAGTGTTTAACCACAGCCTCTCCCCAGGCTTTGGGAGATGATTCCAATCAAAAAATCCCTTCCAAATAGGCATAGCAGGATCATATCATACTTGCAGTCTCTGACAGCCTACAACCTGGTATTTTTGTGATATCTCTCATTTTGCTAAAGGTTACCTTCTTGTATTTTGGAAGTGACACAGCATCCAGCCCTGACCTGAGCAGTGGTTTGCCATGCCCTTGGCATGGCAACTGAGTGATTCCTTTGCCTGCAAAGCTTCTCCAGCAGATGCATTTTTCAAGGTGCAGAGGGTCACCGTGTGGACCCCCTTGGCAAGTCGAGGGCCTTAAAAGCAGCTGTCCACTTGGTGAATGGAGCAGGGAAGGAGGAAACGAGCTGAGGGCCCCTGCAAAGGGGCTGATGCAGTAGCAGGTTCCTGGAGGGGAAGGAAGGCAAGGTGGCAGTGAGACCAGGAGCAGAAGAGAGCACGCATGAGAAGTGTAAGGCCAGGAGGACTTAGGGCAGTGATGTGGATGACAGCTGGGCTTTTATGAAGCATGTGAAACTCTGATATGGGGTTTTTTAGGCATTTTGAGTCTTTTCCACCAATGTGTGCTAAGGGAAATTCAGCTGCAGGCAGGCATACGGCTCAGATAAGATGAGGTTAATAAGCATATGGATGAGGTTTAAACCCAGCCAGATCAAAGGAATATATATTTGGCTATTTCCTGAACAAGGGTTTTATCCTTGCCTGACTTGGGGCTGTTTCCCCTCAGACAGGAAATTCATCCTCTAGGCCTGGGACAATTTAACCTTTCCATCTGGCTCTCCAGAGAATACTTCTTCTGTGTGGGAGTCTAAAATCAAAACTGATCACCTGTCTCATACCACCCCAAGCATCTCCCTGTGATGTCTCTCCAGGGTCTCACCTTTCCCTGGGGATAGGGATGGGGCCAAGGATCGCAGCAGGACACTCTGCCCTAGGCAAGGCTGCTCATGGGGCTGCCACCACCCGCTGCCCCAGCAGCACCAAGAGCCACCATCGTTCCTAACCTTCCTGACCCTCAGAGGATTTATACCTTTTCTAAAAATCATTATTACTTTAGACGGTCAGCAGATTTACTCCGTGCTGTTCAGTGCATGTAATGTGTTATATATGCTGCAAAAAAATGTGGCTATGCTTTCTTCTCCATTGATATTTGCCAACCAGATGAGGTAGCTTTCAAAACATATTAGACCACACAAAAAAGCTGACAGTTTCTCACTGAGCTCATGTTTCCTCCTGCATCCTCATTTTCCTTATCTTGGAATCCAGGCTGTCTTTAATTATTTTAGAATGAGCTGCTGCACCTTATCTCTTTTAGAATACTTTCTTCCTTGTTAGCAATTCTATCTCTTCCTTATTTAAAGCATTAAAAGGAAAGAATATGTGAAAGGCTTTTATAGACCATCTTTGATTTTTAGTGGCTTAGCTCTTTATTACTTAAATGGAAAACCTAAAAAAATACATATATATTCAGCCTTATTCTATGGGCTGAGCCTTCTTCCTGGCTGCCCAGCTCTTTCCAGGAGGCTTTCTGCTGTCTTCTGAATGATGAAATCCCATTGTCCTCCAGGCTATCTGGGAGTGTATAACTCTTGTTCAAGCAATATGAAGGGGTAGAGGATGTTTTTTAGGTATTAAAGTGTTAGTGAGGTCCCTGCAAGCCTTCCTAGATCCTTGGCATCCCTGTATCCTTAATTTTTTTTTACTTGGTGACAAGTAAAAGTGACATGTTTTATGTCACTTTTACGTGTTACGGCTACTGGAATTGGTGGCCTGTGCCACACTGGCAACCAGTTCCCTCCTTGCAGCTGCAACATGCGACATGAGAAAAACTTCTGGATCTTGTGGATCTCACCATGGAGGGCTATTTTCAAAGGTGAGTTTGGCACCTAGATGCTTCTTCAGAAAGTAGGCATGTGATCTGAAAATGTGACTGGTGGGAGTTTTGAGTGGGAGAGGGGGAATCAGGATGCTTGGAAAACAGCTTTCCTTTAAGATTATTTTAACTGCTGCCTCTTATTTGCAAAAATCAAAGTTGGATCTAAAAAGATCTAGTCTGCCATCGACTAGATGCAAGACTAGTATACTGCAGTATAGGCAATGTGTAGATCAATGCCTCTGTAGCTACCTTGCCATTTGTTCAGCACAGCACATGCTTTTAATGATCAATAAAATACAAATTTGGAAAAGAGGGAACAGAGTGAAATAGATTTTTAGTATTTTGACTATCAAAAGCAGAATGGCACAAAGTAGCTCTATACCCAAACTGCCAAACCTGCCTCTTCTAATATATAGTGCCAGGAGGTGTTTATCTAATATTTAACATTTTGAGGATACAAATGAACACCGCACACAATTACAACCACATAAAGAAGAGGGTGGGTGGAAGCCAGGACATGTAGAGCAGCCAAAGTACAGAGATCAGTAAGAAACAAGCATGAGACACGGAGCAACAGGCAGCGCTGAAGGAAATGTGGGAACGGTGGGAAGTGGACGGAGCGGCAGCACGCGGAGCGCCGCGAGGCCGTCAAGGCGAAGTGCTGGAGAGCGCCGCAGCCACTGGCATCAGAGCAGAGAACGAAATGAAAGCTGACAGTGGAACAAATGTTGGTTGGTAGAACACAGGCTGATTAGCTACTAGTTAACATTGATTTGGATGCCAAGAATAACAGCAGGCAGGGAAGGGAGCGCGAGGGAGTGAGGAAGCGCCCGGCATAGCCGAGCGGGCGGTGATCAAACAAGCAAACACGCAAGCAAACAAACACCCGGAGCAATCCCTGCCCTGTCCAGGAAATGATTAAAGGAGCATGAGCACAGGGATGCCGGCTTCTTCCGTGCTGAATAAATTGAATGAAATACCGTGGCGAACTGGTAGGCCCAGAAAATCAGCAAAAGGCACCATTAAATTACAAGGTGAAAAAAAATACTTTCCCTTAGTTGTTAGCCGGCTAAGTTTGACCTTTATGAGAAAAATGACATAGGCAATTTTATTAATGGACGTTGTGGGGAGAGGGGCTGGGGCTGAAGGAAGTTTGATTTCCAGACCGTCTGTGACCTGTCTGGGCCCGGGCCTGCGTCCCGCTCCGTGCAGGCCCCGGCCATGCTGCGGCCTTGGGGAAGTGCCTCATCCCCGCTGGAAGGCAGCTGCTTCCCTTCTAACCATCCCTTCTAGCCCTCTTTGTGTCTTCTTTCACAGCCAAGCCAAACAAACTGCCTGAAGGCGTTTTCCTTTGCCAGCCTGGGAAAGGCTGGATGTGCCTGTCTGGTGCCACCCAGCACACGGAGCTGTGGGCCCCCCAGGAGCATTTGGGCTGTTCCTGCAATGGCACTGGAGGCTGAGCCTGACACCAGCCTACTTCAGATGTGGGTCTGCAAGGCAAATTAGGGATCTAGCATGATTCCTTGTCTTTCCATTTCTGCCCAGATCTTCAGGCTTTTCAGGTCTTATCTAAAATGATGTTTTTTCTCTCTTGCTTACACACGCACCTTTGCCCTTTTCTTTTGCCTTAACTCTAGAACTCCCTCATTCGCCGGTGCAAAGGATGTTGAACCCATTGAACAATGTCAGGCAAATTAGATGCACAGTTTGCCCGGAGAGAGGGACACACTGTCTACTGTGGACTTCATGTAGGAGGTGACCAGCTCTTAACAGGAGAAAGGGAAGGAAATAGGAGGAAATCCCCAATAGGTTAAAACATGTCAAATTTTGCACTTTATATTATGCAAAGCCACTGTTTCTATACCCCTCAGTTCACTTCCTTTTTCATTCAAGCACATCCAGTAAGTATTTTCCATCTTTGTATTTTTCATCTTTGTTCCAGCTTTATCAATGAGCAGGGTAAGATGACACAGAATATCATTTCCACTGAAGAGGAAATAGAAAACGTGATCATAGAAATCACAGACTATTATGTTCAAATTCATACAGGCAGAAAGCACTATGAAAAAGGTTACTCCAATCAACAGAGTAGGTTGGTTTGCCTAATCTATACAGAAGCACTTAGTGCAGTGACTCACAAGGAATAATTTGTGCAGAAGGGATGTACTGCAAGAATTGTAAAGAGAATAAGGTGAAAAGGACAATTGAAGGAAAATAATTGATAGGAGTGTTACCAGCAGGTAGAGATAACTTGAATGACGAATTAGCGCACTTGCCTTGGCAACTCTAACGCAAGATACGGCATGTGGTCATAACGGGTGGCTGAGTAATTTCATAGGGAGATCCAGACAGTCCTGAGGCTTGTAAGAGGATGAAATTGGATGGAAGAAAGTGTGACATAACCCACCTAGAGTCGGAGCATGAGGCCTGCTGCGCGTGCTGAGATGTTATCACTTGATGCCCGCAGAGGAGGACGATCTGAGAGCGCTGCAAAGCCGCACGCTGGCTCCTGGACGTCGGTGTCGAAGAGCCGTGATAGCCAGGACAGCAGTCCCAGGAGGGACTGGGTGAGATGCTTTCCAGAGTGGCAGAGGAGGCCCCTGCACTGTCCCGGGCACCTGTAGATGCCTGTGTGCTGTTCTCATCACCCACCTTTCACTAAGATTATTTTAAATGCACAAGTGGGAAAAAGGTCTACAAAGGTCACACAGAGACAACAGACGTTTCCTTCTGTATCATGAGGGCAGACTAAGTAGCCAGTCCTGCTTAGCACAGGTGTTCATTTTGATGTGGGTTTTTGCCCTTGCCCAGAGCACCAGAATTGCTTGTGGGCACTGACAGGCACTCACCTGGGTTGGCAGGTAGGGGCCCACAGCATGGAAAACACTTGCAGGTACCTGACCTCTCTACTTGCCTCCAGTACCCACACTGGCCCAGAATGACTGAGATTATGTGGACTTTTAATTTGCTTTTTTTTTTTTCAATAAATTTTAGGTGTCATTAGGTGTGATAGGGGGCAGAACCTTGTGGTTTTTTGGCAGCTGGCAGAGCACACAGCCAAAGAAAAGAATATGATGAAGGGCACTGCTGTCTGCATGTCGGGAGGTCCTTGCAACTGATGGCACATGGTGATGAACCTGACCTGAGAAACTCTCTGATTTCAGAGGGGAATTTCATTTACACAAAGCCTCCCCATATAGAGATATTTGCAGCCATCTTCAAGCTGCCTTCTCATCCAGGCCTCTTGTTTCATTAAAACAGAAGAACTAAACATTATATATAAAATCAAATACAAAACATTAAATGTATACACTCCAAGAGGTAACAGCCCATGTAAACACAACCAAAAGAGCTGTTATTTAAAAGGTGTATTTAATTCAGGGATATTTCTTAACCACTGTGTAAATATGCATGAAATCTTTTTTCCTCAGCCAGAGTAACAGTTATCCAAAATCTCCTTCAGAGCCAGTATACCAGCCATCAAACAGTGTATGTATTTAGACTAAACTATTTGACAGTAGCATCTCTCAGAGGGCTGATAGCTGGATGAGGCTTAAGCTCATTAAAAACATATGCATCTCTGCTGCAGCTTTATCACATACCTACAGCCAACATAAAACCTGTTCTGTGTTTCTCTCACTGTGATATAAATATTTACCCATACCTCCCAACCTTTCGCAATATTTTCCTGTAAACCATTTTGTTGGAGTTTAGAATAAACAATATCTTATAAAGAAATACTGTTAATATAATGGATTCTGCACATTCAAGCTTGAATGCAAAATTAGTGAAATTTATGTTAAAATTGCTAAGCTCTCATGGGACTGTGGAACATAGCTGCTGTGTATGGGACAGAATATGAATCGAACCTAAGCAGGAGAGGAACAGACATCATAGCCCAGCTCAACGCCTCTTGCTTTCTCACAGTCTTATCATCTCTAGAGATGAGGAAGGTTTTGTACTGAAGATGCTGAACTTGAGTTCTCAGGATCTAGGGAAAATTCCCAGGTATCATAAACACTTCTGCTTCTAAGAAAAATTGCATATGCCTATAATTTTATCTCTGGTAAAGCAACACAAATATGAAGAGAACAGAATGCAGCTACACTGCTAGGATACAATAGAGTCATGATCAATCAGTAGCAGGACTTATAAAATCAGTACAGGGAGACAAACTTCAGTTATTTTGACAGATACGAAATTACTAGCTGAAATAGGAGCAGCAGTTCCTTATACTATTCATGACTTTGTTTACCTACTAATTTTACATCTCATACCTCACGAAATGCCATGTGTTACTGCAGTATCAAACTGATCATGTGGCCTCAGGGAATTCCTCATGGAGTTGCCAACATTACACTATTTGAAGTGCAATCATGTTTTGATGCAATGCCTCAGATATGGTATAAAAATGAGCTTAGATTGTATTCAAGGAGAATGGGAGCCTGTGGACTCCAGTGTCCAGCAATAGAAAGGTTAAAAAAAAAAAAAAAACGAGATTGCTGTGGCGGATAATGTCAGTTTTTGCCCTATTCTGGTCATTTTGGTGAATGAAAATTTTCTTGTTTCATGGGGAGAAATGATCTTCCTGCAGTCTTACTGAAGGGGGTGTTGAGGGTGGGAGTTGCTCTTATTTTCTTTCTTCCTTCTGTTATTGCTTCTGGAGGTTTCCCATAGGTTCAGCTTTTGCAGCTGAGCTGGAAAAGAAATTCCTCAGTGTTTGGCCAGTGAATCTATTTTTGTCCAAGCATTCACCCTCGGACTCCTGTCTGCCTTGCAGATCGATAAATTACTTTGTTTAGCTACCAAAGGCCCATTTAAGGGCATTTGGGACTATGGGATGGGACTGGCCATCTAAAATCATTGGCAAAACTATTGATGTTTTGAGATTAGCTTTTGTTTCAGTGCAGTATAACACAACAAAACAAAAGGCCTTAACCTTATTAGCCTTCTCTGTGGGAAAAAAATGAAGTAGAAGTACTTGCACTTTCAAACCAAAATCCAAGAAACAAACCTTTGCAGATACTTACACTGTTGGTCTTATGGGCAGTCTAGATGTCTTGATTCCAAAAAGGAACTGCAGACTCAGCTGTGTCTTGATCAAAGCCAGATGTCACTGCTGGGATCAGAGTCACAGCTCCAGTCCCCGATGCTCCTCGCTGGAGAGCTCCGTGTCACAGGGATAAGGCAGTGCCTTAGAGCTGCTGTGCTGAAAGGAGGGTAATTTTTTCAGTCATACCTTGAAGTTAATAAAAATAAACCTCCACTCACTCTGTAATGCCCTCTCTGGAAGGCATTTTGCTCGGCAGCCCTTCTGTACCAAGGGAGTATTTTCACTCTCGAATGTGTGCTAAGCATCTTGTTCATGCCTGAGGCACATGGTCCTTACGAGTGCAGGAGGAATGATGAATTATCTCCCTTGTCTGAAGTTATTGCTCCGAGATTGCTTGAAGGAAACAAGTAAATCTCTCTTTCAGCAGGTCGGCCTGCATTTTCCTTGGGCTTCGATGGCCTTTCTCACTCTGGAGGCTGCCACAGCCCGTGAGCACGGGCTCCCACATGGGTGACGCAGGAGCCCTGTCCTGTCCTGCTGTCACCTCTGCCTCCAGCCTGCTACACTGCCAGCAACGCCAGGATGGTCATGTCAGCTGCTTCAGATGCATAAAATAAAAATGAAGGTTTTGTTGAGCTAAATATTACGGTATGGAGAACTTACTTCAATGTGGTCTAGTTTAATATATTCCCCCAGCTCATGCTTCTGGAGACCAGGGAAAACGGGTCAGCTTCTGCCAAGGCACCCACCCCGTGAGGGCCTGGCCTGGTTCCTGGTCCCTTGCCCTGAAATACAAATGACAGGGAAGCCTGGGGGTGTCCACAGAGACTCACAGCACTCGTGGAGGGGATGGTGTGAAAAGCTGCCTCCTCACACTGCTCCATGGCACAGCAGAGATCTCAGTACGGTGGGAGATGAGGTTACGGCATCTAGTTTTATTGTCTGCGTTACAAAACGGATGTGGAAAAACTGAACCAGGGGTGAGCTGCTTTTTTTTTAAAGACACGACCATATTCAGAGCTCAGAGGAACTCAGTCCACTTTGCTTATTAAAGAGAAGATGGAGAGATGCTCATCTTCTAGGGCAAGCTGACAGTTAATATAACATGTTTCTTCACCTTGCAGACATCATTACCAAACCCTACAGAAAAGCTGCTCTCGGAATAATCCATTAGAAACTGGGCAGCCAGAGCAAGGATGGAGGAAATTTTTAACGGGGAAGGGAATTAACTTCTGAGACTGGGGATGACGACTGGGGCAGTCTCTGTCAGACTTGTAAAATCTGACCTGTCCTAATTCAGCAACCACTTCTGTGTTTTGGGACATGAAAAAGAGCAGATGTGGAGCATCACAAGGGCCTTTTCTACTTTTACAAGTTAACTTTGCTCAAAACACCTCCTTTTCTTTATCTTGCAGATTCATTTGTTCCCACTTTTCTGCATTTCTTCATAGAAAATTTCAAAGTCCTCCACAGCTCTATCAGGAAGATAAAATTTATATCACTTCAAAAGGAAACTGATATCCTGAAACTGATGCTATTCTACTCATGTTCTTCATGATGCAGCCACCTGGGGATGATGCACCTTCATGATGCACTTCACTGAAGACTGAAATGGGCTGGATGCCCCTGGCCCTTCTCAGTCTCACCCTGTCCCTTGGCCACTGCTCATTTTTGCAGTTCATCTTCTGTTCCCTTCCTTCCCCGGGGGTTGCCATGTCTCCTGCCTCCTCCTGCTGTCCCATGTTCCTGTTTCTCTTGGGGACTGACCGGCCCATGGAGGAGAGGCCGTGGTCAGCGCTGGTTGTCCTCCTGCTTGCCCCACGGCTACGAGGGGCTCCCGCCTCTGCCATTAGTTTGTTTTCCTTTTCTCCAAACATGGAATAGGAATCTGAGTTAAATGGAGTGTGGATTCTAATTTTTGCCTAACAGATTTCAACACAAGGGCTTATTACCCCGTGCAAATAGGATTAATCTGCAAAAGCAGCTAACTAAACATTTTGGAGAATTAAGCCCAAAGGTGATACTGTATTTTATTACTGGACATCAATATTTATCAATCTGCATTCAGAAAGAATGCCTCAAATTACCGCTGCCAATTGCAAAACAAATTTAATAGATCTTTGCCTGCAATCAAGGCAACCAGGGCTGGAATGTACAATGAGGATTTGCTAATTCCCATTTAAACTGATACTACGGTTTACTGCCTTCTGCCTATGCAAGCATCTTAATTAATCTTTGACAATGCGTGGCAGAGATAAAAGCTTTGCAGCTCTAGAATAGCATTGCAGGCCAGGATAAAACTCAAAATCTGGATAATGGCAGGAAGCACAGCCACAGTGTGTCTGAAAAAGAAAAATAAAATAATTTCATTCTTCTGTATGCGCCATTAGTTTTATAATCATTACGTTACAAGCAGCATGAACTTTGGCTGATGTACAGAAAGAGCAGCCAAGTGAATCATACGTTCCTTATGTGACAGATTTTGGAACGGGTTTTGGAAACAAACTAGCATGCCTAATGGTGGCCTTGCCTAGGATTAATGTATCGGCACACGGTGACCTCGGGAGAGGCTTCCCCGACACGTGGCAGGCCCCAGTCCCTCTCTCTGATGTCTGTGGGAGCACCAAGCTCTTCTGGAAGCCCCACGGAGGCCAGGGCCGCTGGTGAACGTTCTCCTGGGCGAGCGAGGAGCCTCCTGCTCGCACATTCACTGACTACCTGAGGCTCAGGCCATGGGGGTGACTTCATGGTGGAGACTCCTGGGATCAACAGGATGTTGATTCTGGGATCAACGGCTGGAAATACAAGTGCCTGGACTTGTAGGAGCGCCCTAGTGGGAAGTAAGGGCACAGCCAGGCCCTGCTGTTGGGCGAGCTGTCCTGCCTCTAGGCAAGAGGTTGCTATAACACTGCGTTGCATGAGGTTATTCCTCAGGCCTTTTACTAAACTAGTAATAAATAAAACTAGTGATACTCCCATCAGCACTCATTATGGCACACACAAGTCCTTTCCATTCTACTTCTAATCTCATCTCACCACCGGCTCAAGTAACTCAGCCAATTGCTGATGTTTAGAGAGGGGCGAATATTGAGCCATGACCAAAGTCCCCCAAAAACAGGCCTTGTGAGAGATAGAGAGCCTCAGAGTCCCAGTTCTGCGAGCTTCAATGGGACTCTATGGCCTCTGCGATGAGCACAGAATGGCTCTGGGGAGCCTTGAGCTCTAGGACAGTGGGTTTCCTCATTTATGAGGCACAGGTGTAGCTGGAGCAGGGCTCACCCTTCTCTTTCCAGACAGCCTGCAATCCAGGAAGGAAGGTGGATCAGCGAGGTGAAACACGCTCTCTTTCTCTCTGGAAAGGCTCAGGTGATACGGGCTGCACCTCCTCTCGCAGGTCTGCTGCAATGCAATTGCAGTAACAGAGAGCTACAGGTTACAGACAAATTATTATAGAGCCTAACTCTATTGAACTTAGTTTCAGAGTAATTTTGTCCATATCCTTCCCCTTTCCTTCTTCCAGAATAATTTTTTGCTTACTCACGGTGACAAGGAATGAAGTATGGTGAAAACCACACAGTCACATAACGGGCTGTCACAATGATTTTATTCTGACATTCAATCGCTCTGATTTACGCTTTCCCTCACGACAAGCTCAGCACTGTGCCACTCAGAAGGATGGGCTGTCAGCCCCTGCACCTATTCCCAGACACGCTTCTCCTCCTCATTATCCGAATGTGTCATTTGGCCCAAACTTCCACGCTAAGTAGTTTTTGCCAGAGAATGACACAGCAGCATCATGACCAGAAATGTAACTCTGCATCACTCATAATCAGTGGCAACTTAATGGCTTTTCAAAACAGCAGGGGCAGGAAATCTATGGTCAAAAGCAAGTAAAATGGTAACTTAGGAAGTGATGAGACTAACAACTGGTGCATTAAATAATGACACAGGTCAAATACTTAATAAGCATTGGTAAGCATGCAGATTTGCACAGTCTGACAGGATGATTTCCAAATAATTATTTTTTGAGGAAAAAAAAGCCACATGAAAGCAGAAGAAACTCCGGGCTATCCAGGAGCTTTTTAATACATCCTGCAATGAAGAACATTGCTGACGGACCACTTTACAGAGAAAAGAAACCCTGCTCTTTTGAACTAGTACACAACCAGAACACAACTGCTTCCAGTTTTAGGAACTTCATTTTGCTTCAGTGGAAAGCAGGACCTCGGACAGGTGAGAGCTGGACAGCAGTAGGACAGCAGCACTTCTAGCGCCTGGGAATCTTGCCTGCTTGCGGTTCAGCTCAGTACGTTCCCAGCCACCATTTGCAAAGCTAGTAGTAACGAGGAGTTGTGGCATTTAGCGTCAATTAAAAGGGTTTAGCAATTGCTCCTACCTACCCAGTGGAGAGCAGCGACCAAGGAACGGGCCGTTTCATGAGCCTGTCCCTCAGCCCCTGGCGCTTCAGGTGTTAGCGCTGTCCCATGCAGTAACGCGAGACACCCCAAAACGGCCCCGTGGGAAGGGCAGAGCGACGCTCGCTCCCGTCAGCCTCATCAAGGCGCCTCATCACCTGCACAGGGACCACCGAGGTGCCACAGGCTGTCCTTGGGAAGACCCTGGGGAACAGGACAAGCTCTGGATTATGTCTCATCTCCAAACAAACATCTCTAGAGGGTTTATTAATTATCTTTCCCCAAACACGACCAAATAACCCACCAGTTCTTTCCATTGAGACAGTAACAAAATTTAGCTATTTTTAATGATTGAAAGACAAGGAGATGGGAAATGTCATCCCTAGGAGAGCAGTAAGCCCATGGGATATGAGCCTAGGCCAACTGAAAATAGATGGGTAGTTAGGGGAGGATGGGACCTAGACAATTTTCTTTCATGTAAAAGTCCCTTGCTCACCTTCCAGCTACCTCTTGCAAGGGTTTTTGGCACTTCTTTTTTTCCATTAGCCATGTTCTCCACGTCAGTTTGCATGCACCAGCTTCACAGTTTGCCTTCAGGACAGACACCCATTTCATACAAACTGCTGCACAATAATCTTTCTTCTTCTAATCTGGATTCTTGTTTTTAACCATTCTGATCTTGTGTGTCGGTTTGATCAGTGTATCACATGAAGATATAAAAACTGATAGCATATGGAGCTTATCATCTTCATCGGTGCTACTGATAACTAATAGTGACAGTTTTTCATTAATTTCCTCAAATACAGGAATAGTTCTTTTTATAAACACAAGATAAATGTTTTGCCACTAGTATTTTATTTGCTATAATCAGTCAGCATCTGAAACAAAAACACACACACTTTGGAATGCTTTTTCTACAGAAATAATCAATACATTGCTAGGCTACAATCAATATTAAGGTTGAGTAACACGCTCCAGCATCAATGGTCCCTCCTTCAGTTGAGGAAGAGTAACTAAAGGATGCATCATCTTGCCAAAGGCAAACAGGATTTTGCACAGTATGCAGAAATACACAGCGCTAAAGAAAATTCTCCCCACTTCATAGTGCAGGCAGCCAAAAGCTGATTTTTTTTTATTTAAGTTTAAAATAAGAAATATTCACCTATATCACAGTATACTTGGTTTATCACTTCTGCTTTGAATTCTGTGCTTTCATTTCAAGTGTCTATGTTTTGCAACTGTGCACACACTGCAAAATTATCTTGGAATATCACTTAGCAACTGTGCATATCCATTTCTTTAGAGCTTAACGCTACACTGAAATTAAGTCTTGAATTTTTAGATATTGGAAACAATAAAACTTCACTGGAAAAACAAACAAACAAACAGTATAAATGTTTCTTGTAGTACAGTACTCTTTATCTTATGTCAGACACTTTAAAGACATAGTTTTCAGTTATTCCTCATAAAAAGAGAAGACTAGGAAAAAAAATCATTATCTAAAATGTCATTCCTAAGTCAGTTAAACTCTGAGTTATGATATATGTACAGTATATAAATATACTTATGTATATATGTACATATATATTGGCTAACATTCATTATAAATAGAACTGTCTTAACTTAAGCAGTATAAAAATAGCCACTTTCCTGGGAACATGCAAACACAGTATGCTTTCACTTAATCTAAATCATCCAAAATAACCAAAACCTTTAGCTCTGGTTCTTACAAATATAAATTTTAATTGAAGACTTTCAGCTGATTTAATCCTTAAGTATTTTTTGTGTAAAGATATAAAGTCTGTTCAATGCTAGCTATAATTAAGCTCAAATACAGTATTTTGGGTAATTCATTTTCAAGTATTTTTCCCATGTGAGCTAAATCTAGATACGATGCAATTCTTTGCTTTGCTTTTACTCTAGAATATCAATGATCAGCTCTAAACACTAAAAGCCAAACTACAGGCAATCTGGCATGCTCGCACTGCAGGAAAAAGGCTCTCCTCTACACTAGTCCTATGTGGGAGGCTGCCCTAATATGGCTATTTGTGCTCCAGATCCTTCGCCCATCGCAAAGCAATTAGCAAAATACCCATTTTGTAAATTCTTAAGGCCAGAAGCGAGTACTATGACTACTTAGTCTCACCTCCTGCTCGCTGAAATTCAGTCTGATATCCCTGCGTTCAGCACAGTGACTGGTACCTAGACTAAAATGCCTCTCTATTACAGCCAAAGAGAATCCATCTCCAGAAGCTGAGTGGGGTCTTGGCTTTTTAGTGACTTTTCCCAAGGGGAAAAAAAATCGGTTCCATCTGAACCAAATGTGACATTTTTCCTTTTTTCTTGCCATATGAAAAATTGAAAAATTGATTGTTTTGCCCGAAACATTCTATTCTCCTCCAAACAAGGGGCACTGAGTACTTTTCAGAAAAGCAAAAGAAGTCAAAGGGCTACCTACGTTCATGAAGTTGACAGGATTTCTGTTTCTCCATTTACCTAACAGCTCAGTAGAGAGCACACAGTGGCTTGGATTGTGGAAGAAACTGGGCTGAGTCCTTCCTCTGCTAAACGGATTTCATCCCTCTCCCACTAGAATGCCTTAAGCAGGTGACTCTGCTGAATACAGCATGCACTGAATTTCAGTTCTCTTGCTCAAACTATTCCACTTATTTAAATAAAATATTTCTATCTTTTGCAGAGGAAAGGACTGAAATGCAGCCATCTCCCTTCCCTAAAACCCTGTCTCATGCAGGTCTTCAAGCCAGTCTTATTAAACCTGAGTTTATGGAAGCATTTCACCCAAAACAGAAGAGCATCAGGAAGACGACTTGAGGCAAACTCTGTTCAGGTCAGCTTTATTCTGGTGATCAGGGGAAGGAAGCAGAATATTGGAATGTAAATGCCCTGAGCAGAGGAGGAAACTGAGCCTTGCTTTTCAATTTGCACTGTTTGCACTTAGATGTCACTGGGCGACAGAGGGATGATCTAGATACTTCCCTCCAGCAGAGTGGTAGATACTGCTCTGGACATGTTTGCCAGATGAGGATAGTTGTTGTATTTGGATTAAATGTGTCATTACTTCAGAGACAAGCAACATCTCGCACAATTTCAGCCAGTTCCAAGATAGGGCATACAACCAAATAAATGAGATGTCACTGAAATCCTGCTCTCCTAAATACGTTGTATGAGGTTGCTTGTGCAAGCCCTTCTCTGTGGCACCTTTCAAAGCAGTACAACCAACTCCTCACTCCTCAAGCAAAATGGCCTAAGTTCCCAGTCACATCCTACACTGCTTCTCCCTATTCTCCCAGGGTGGCTCCCACAGTTTTCCTAAAAGTCTTTCCTATGTCGGAAGTGATGAATCCTGGTTAAAGCAGCACAGTCTTCCAGCTTTTATATTTGTGTAATAGAAGAGGCGTTCTATTTCTTATGGTAAGTAGCGTAAATGCACCAAAACAATAGATTAGATGCCCCTGTATTAATTGTTTATTGAGCTGTCATTGGAGGTTGGGGACTGAGAAGTCACAAAAGGCTCGTTTGCCTTCTGATCCTCCTTCATGGAGGTCGCCTGGTCTGAGATGGAAGAGAAGGAGAGCTGGTCATGTTCCATTATGTGCACCTGGTCCTCCTCCTTGTCTTTCTTCACATAAAACAATTTCCTAAACTTTTTGAGCTCGTGGAGTTCACAGAAAGTCTCAAGAACCACCAACATTGCAATAAGACCCAGCAACAGGTAACCTAGGGATGAAAAAAAGTGCTTTAATTATTAGCAAAACAGGGATGAATTCTAAACTTGTAGCTTTTCTCATGCTTATCTTCTCTGAACAGTATCTTAATCTTCTTTATGACTCATTTTCAGAGTTTTGTTACCCATTTTGGACTGTCAAATCCTTTCCTGCCTTTTCTTGGTTGTTTGTATCAGTTTAGCAAGACAGATCACTTATTTCATCAATGTTTTGGGAGTATTTTCCTTTAAAATCATAGAAATAAAACTGACACTAAAATAAGTGGAAAAAACAAAGAACACAAACATGTACAAGAGCACTAAAAATTTAGAATTAATGTAAAATTACTGGTGATGTTTTTAAAAACTTGACAAAGTTTCTACATCTGATGAAACCTTGAAGATTACTTGCAAAATTTTACTAACAGTAGATATACTACCCAGTCCTGCTAGTGTTACTTAAACAACATTAGTGATGACTTTAGTGGCATACTGATTCTGCCTTTTAAAGACAGTAGTTATGTATCACAGACTGTCACTTTTGGAAACCTAGTTTTGCATCACTATGTTCTTCTGTTTCCTCTCCAAACACTTGTACCTGGAATTCCAGGAAGATGTTGAAATGAGCATTTCTTAATCTCTGTGTTATCACCAGCTCCTTGCAACCGATCCTTACAAGCTAACAACAAGCCTATCTTAATATTTTATCCTTCCACTGAGTAAATCAAGTAAAGTTGAGTGCATAATAAATCACATGAAATGCATAATAAATCCCATGAAACTGAATGGATAATAAGTATGTGTTCTTCCAGAGACTGATCATTAAATGCACTGAAAGATCAACACAGATTAATTATTATAATCTACATGTGGGCAACACTTTGTTACCAAAAAGCACAAATATATTACATGTAGTTACAGACCATAGGTAGTTCAATGGCAGTAACACCCCTCTGTCTTCCAGGAGCACCATCAATTCCATATTGCAATATCGGATCCTGGTCTAAGTCAATACTACAGCTAAAATTTATGAGCTGTTTTTCAGCTGTACCTCATGAAATCAAATAGAAGTGATGCATTAGCCTGGGGAGCTAATGACAAAGCTATGCCAATTAAAAGGCTTCTATAAATCTGCACTAAGATTTTGCAATTATTCCTGAAACTCAGTCCAGCTGATCACAACTTGATTTAGTAGGAGGCTGGTATTTTTCCATTAATTCTTGAAAAGTCTATAGTCTATATGAGTCTATTCATTAAACATTCATTAAACCAAGACACAAATCTTGGTGAAATTCTTGGCCAGAAGTTTTCTTGGAGAAAATACAGATTCAGAAAGAGCAAAATACTGTATACATGCAATACTGACTGTATACATACATACAAACCGTGTCACAGGTGAAAAACCCACACATTATGATTTTAAAATATTTAATTTTAACATTTTTGGAATACACTCACTAAAAAATGCCTCTTATTTTTCAGATTTTCCTTCAATTTATTACCTAATTATTCCAAATCTTCAAGTATAACTAAAAGCCTGTCTTTGTCCAAAAATGGCACCTTTGACTTAGCAGATAAAAGGAAAAAGAAAAAAAAAGGAAGTGAAAAGAGTTTGATCCATAATGCTTTCTTTTACTTCTGATTTTGCAGAGGTGATAGAATTTTTAAACACCTTCATTATGCATGGCTCTGGCACTATTCACTATTTAGTGAATATTTATTCATTCATTATTTAGCATCCACAAGTTAACTGTGCAGATCAGCCAAGTAATTATTAAAAGCTACTGATAGGGAGATAAACAACCCCCTTTTCCCCTCTTGGGAGCGGGGAAAAGTCTCTTGCAGTGTGGACAGGCCTGGCAAGGAGTTGAAGTGAAGTGCTGTCCTGACTAGGTGAATACACCGTTTCAATGCATGCAAACTCAAAACACAAACTGCAATGAATGGACATTTTGTCTAAATTAAGATTGCTGGACAGGAGCACAGTATACTAGCCTAAGAAATAAACCCATCAGGAAGGGCTTACTTTGGTCTTGTAACAAGCGCTTCTGAAGAAGCACTTGTTAAGCACTCATTAAGAAACACTTAATGCACTGGGGTGCATTAAGAAGAGCGTCTCCAGCAGGTCGAGGGAGGTGATCGTCCCCCTCTACACAGCCCTGGGGAGGCCACATCTGGAGCACTGTGTCCAGTTCTGGGCTCCCCAGTATGAGAGGGATGTGGAGCTGCTGGAGAGAGTCCAGCGCAGGGATACCAGGATGATCAGGGG
>JAVCKT010024697.1:17374-35287 GCA_032273925.1 Rhynchotus rufescens | reverse complement strand
CCCTTCCCGCGGCGGGCGCCGGGGCTCCCCCCGCCGCCGCCGTGCGCAGGGGCCGGCGGAGAGGCGCGGAAGTGCCCGGGCTGCAGCCATTTCCTGCTCTTTGTGCGCGCGGAGCGGCAGGTGAGCGGCGCCGGGGCGGGGGCTGCGCGGGGGCTGCGCGGCGCGGGGCAGGTGGAGGAGGAGGAGGAGGAGGCCGGCGGTGCGGGCTGCGCGGAGGCCTGCGCTGCTCCGAGCCACCTGCAATGTGGAGCCTCCCTGCAGAGCGGCGGGGGCAAAGCGCCCACATCGGCCCCCCGCGAGCGCCGGGCCGGGATGTGGCGCAGGCCCCGCGGCTGCGGCGGGCGCGGAGCGATGCTCTGCGGGCCATGGCAGCGCTGCGCTCGCGGCGATGCTGCACGGGCGATGGCAGCGCCCGCGTTGTAGCGATGCTCCGTGGGCGACAGCCGCGCCGGCATCGGAGGGATGCTCCGGGAGAAGGGATGGGGGTGGAGGGGATGGAGAAGCAGGCGGATGCGCCGGGCGGAGGAGCGAGAGGTGGCCCTGGCCGCTGCGCCCATCATCATCATCAGCGTTTAAAAATGGTGTCCCTGAGGGAGGCGAGGGAGGAGGAAGCGCTGAGCTCTGTGCAGAGGCTGGCAGCGACGGCCCCTGCTCTGCTCTGGGGAATTTGTGGCCCTCGCAGGTTTCTCGAGGTTTGTGCCTTGGCTTCAGTTGGAGTCGACAAATGCTTCGCGCTGCGGATGCTCGGGTTTTCCGCACGGGTTTTCCGCACGCGCGAGGCCATCTGTGATGAAGACGTGCCCCGGTAGCGCTTCTTTGTATTGAACTTTCAAACCAAGGAGGCTGGCGGCGAGTTCACGGGTGGCAGCCACATCCCACCTGGAGAGGCACAGCATCCCAGCAGGATTTTGCAGGAAATTCCCATGGGCTTAAGCAATCAGAAAGGCACGGCAAGAAGAAAAGAGACTAAAAAGACCCAGGAACTCCTCCGTGCTGCCGCAGCGGTCACAGGCCCTCTGTGCTGCTTGGTTTTGGAAGGGGGAGGGTGTCTGGGCACAGACGCTGGGGTCCTGCCGAGTAAGAGGATACCGCTGCTAGCAGCAGAGCTTGTCCCCCTTGGCCATCTGTCCCTCTCCACGTGAGGGTTTCCAACGGCGGCTGCTGGCTCACGGAGGTCCCACCGGATTGGGTTCAGTCGCTAACACGCCAGAGCCCTGGCTCTGCCGGCCCCACGCAGAGGCCGAAAGGAAAAGCACACGGGTGTTTCGCACACCGTGATGGTTGTTGGAGATTAGTCGCTGTGGTGGGTGGGCAGACCCACGTTTGGATGTCCATCACTTTCCTTGGTGATTCCTCATAGCAAGAATTCTTTATTTTCTTGTATAGTTAATTGTTATTAATGAAACCCAAAAGAACCTGGAAAAATCTTCCATTTTCTGACCAGGGTTTCTTGAGCAAACCAGGCTGTGCTGATAAAATAATTATTTTATTAACAAACAGTTATCATCTCTATAAGGAAAATGGAGAGTCTTTTTTTTTCAATATTTGGCCAACTATTAACAACACTGCCTTTGTATCATTTAATTTCCCAAGAAGTGCTTTCACGATCAGTGATGGCGATTGCTTGTAAACTTTCTCTGAATTTCTCAACTATTTTGGAGATGTAGCTCCCTGTACCAATGCTTGACCCTTGTTCATTGGCACCAGGAAAATTTGACAAAGCTACTCTGCAGGAAAAATAAAATCCAAAATAATTCTGTTGATGAGAGGGAAGATGACACAAATGTCTGGGACTTGGCCTCCAGGGAATGGTAGAAAATGCAGAACAGAGATACAGCAAAATGCCTTCAGGAGCTGTGCAGTCTGGCTTCCTTTTTTAATGAGAAGGATAATTTTATGGCTGTTAAGATTGGTGCCTGAGCAAGGCAGGAGCCCCGTTCAGCCAACCTGGTTCATCCCGGCTGTATTAGCTCGTGCCAAGAGCCTCCTGTCTGTTGTGCTGGCTGCAGTCACAAGTGATGCTCCCAGCGCGTGGGGAGCAAGGCATGTGTCCCAAAACACAGGGACTTCAAGCCTGTGCTTTTCAGGCAAGGGTCAAACAAAGCTTCTGCACCCTGCAGTTATTCCTCTTGGTTAAAAGTCTGTTATTGGTCAGGAATATGTATGCTCTAAGGGTGAGGTATGTGTACCAGAAATGCTCCAATTAAGTGACTTTCCCAGATTTCCCAGGGACTCAGTCGGATAGCTGGAAAAGAAGGTGACCAGCATATGACCAGGGGACATTTGTCCCTTTTTCTCTGTTTTGCCACCTCTCCTGCTACTCATCTTGACTGGCTGCAAGATCTCACCCCATACCTGCCAATGCTTGGACACTGTGTTATTTCCAGTTTCTAGAGCAATTGCAGTCATGTCTTTCTTCCCTTCCTGCTCAGTTCCACCGTGAATCTCTTCTATAGAGGCAGGCAGGCTGCAGAACCGAAATAACCTGCACTGCTTCCCTGCAGCTCTGCGCTGCAGAGCTTCGAAGCCAACTGCACATGCATGCATGCATGCAAGCATTCATTATGGCCCTGAATTTAAAATCCCTCCTGTGTTCCCCCAAGTGGCTCTCATGAGTAAAGGCTGCTTTACTCATCTAAGTGCATGGCTGTGAAGAGGATGAGGTTACAAAGACGCTGCTGCGCAAGCGTTTCAGGGTGAAGGTAGGACCTGCCTTGTGATCTCAAGGTATCTCAAGGTCAGACATCCAGGCTGTCTGACCTCACTCCATAAAGCTTTCCTATGCTATCTATTAAGTCTGGTACCAAGGCTGTTCTTGGGACAGATTCCCCATATGGGAACTCTTAATTTCTGCCTTCAGGAGTGGCAGTTGGTGCCTTCCATGTGGATCCCACCAGCAGCCTGCAAACGGGATGGGGAGTGACATGAACTTGTGTTTGCTCCAGAGCTGATGTTTCAGTGCGGAGGTGGCTGGTGAGCAGCTCATGGCTTGTCCTTCTAGTCCTTTGGGCATTGGGGTTGGTATGTCGGTAGAAGCTCTGCCTGGCTTTTGCTTTTCTGAATGATGACACACGTGGGAGGGTTTTGCCCCACTGTCCATCAGTTGAGTTTGCTGCTTGGATGCTGGCACATGCAATACGGAGCATCACCCGCTGGCTGCACATGGGCAGCGAGTTTGTACGAATGCATCTCCTTCTCCTGCAGTGCCAAGGAGCCCCCGTCCCTTATGACAGTCATTCTGGGTCTCTGCTGTCCATGGCCTTCAATGAGGAGATATGGCCGTGGTGGAAAGTGAAAACGTATGATGCTCTAAGCCCCGTTTTTGGCACTGCAGGACGGTCACTAGGACGGTGTTAGGACCTGCCTGGCTCATGTTCAGCGCTTTTGCTGAAATGCATGGTGCTGAAAGGCCTTTTGCTTCTCTGAGCTCTGCAACTAAGACTTACCAGTTCAAGCCACAAAACTTGCATGTTTTTTCCCTCTGCACCCTGGTGCTTACACAAAGCTTAGAGATGGTGACACAGGATGGGTCGTGCCACCGCCAACAGCACCTTCCTGCTGCTTTGGGCTTCCTCCTCAAGGCGTTACTTGTGCACACCGTCTCTCTTCCTGCGTGTGACGGCAACGTCTTGGGGGCAGAGCCTCTCCTGCGCTGAAGCGTTTCTGAGCTGCTCGGCACGGCAGAGCCCTGCCCTGCATCTGGAAACATGTCCCCGGCGTGGCGCTGGTAACAGCAGTAACGAGAGGAGCCTTTGGCTACAGCAGAATTGCTACCAAATTGCACTAGAGGCCTCAGAGAAAAATGACGAGCAAGTCCAAGTGAAAACCCACAGTCCTCCCATGTGGGACGTGGAGGGGTTTGGGATTCCAGAGATATTTAGGCAAGTGCAAGTACCAGAGGGGCTGCTTTGGGCACCTGGAGGAAGGTCTTGAGGGCCCTGGAGGACAATGGTGCGTAGTGGGGGGTGACCCAGCCGGTCCCTGGCCGTGCAGAGTGGCACTCGCTGAGACAGCAGGAAGCCGCCGCCGCCTGCGGTGCCCTGGTTTGCAACGGCCGCTTTTGACATTGCTCTCATTCGTGACAGGAAACAATTTTAGCACAAGGGGATGGAGGAGGAAGCAGAAATTTGAGCAAGCTGGGAAGGGGCCGCTTGAGGTTTTTCTTCCCCAGGCGCTTACTTCATGCTGTGGAGAGCACCGTGCAGTTTCTGAGCTGCCCGGGACCTCGGGGTGTCCCTCGGGGTGTGGTGGTGGGACAGGACCTGTGCGTTGGTGGCCAAGGCCACGAGGGCGGGCGCAGCCCATGCGTCCTGCCACGCGGAGCGGCTCGGGGTGACGTGCCGCGTGTCCCCTCGTGGCTGCATTCCCCCCACGTGCACGCGTGTCTATCCGGGAAATGCCAACATCCTTGTTCATCCCTGCTGTCACGGTGCCGGGTGTGAAAGTCAAACACATTCTGGGACTCTGCTGGGATTCTGCAGCGACTCTATTAAAACGAAAATAAGAAAAAAGACCCAAGGGAGTAATGGATTATCAAGATAACCAGCCAAACGGGAGCCCCAGTGGAGCAGCTGTGGCTCAGGGGGCTGCCAGGGTTGAGCAGGGAGGCTGTGTTGGTTTTCTGTGGGCATCGCTGTCAGCTTGTGCTGTGGCGTCCACTCTCCAGCAAAAAAAGTCACAAAATTGGTTTCAAGCTCCCAGAAAAGCCAAAGAGATGATTGAAAGACTAGCAAATGTCCTTTGCAAGAAGGCAATTGAAGAGCCTCAGCTGCTTGTTGCAGTAAAGAAGGTTGCAGGGTAGGTATTCTTAAAATTTCCAAGTATCTTGATGGAAACTGAGGTAATAAAGAGCTCTGCTGCCTTGCAGGCAACAGTGAAAAATCTCCATGGCTCACATTTGAAACCAGACAGACTTTGACTACAAAAAAAGTGCACTTTTTCTTTTTTTTTCTTTTTTTTTTTTTTTTTTTTTCCCAGGGGGAGGGATTTGCAGGTTGAACATGTCACCGTTTAAAGCTAGTTCTCTGTCACCACAAATGCTTGAATTCACATGGGCAGTTTTCTAGGGGACGCACGCCAGGTCAGCCACAGCTCTTGCGCTCGGATTAGGGATTAACCAGGGAAGCCCTGTGGCGCTGCTTACACAAGAGCAGTGTGGGCATGACGGCAGCCGTCCCTCTGAGCTCGTACGCTCGCTGCAGAGGTGAAGAGCACAAGGAACAGGGACCGTGCAGGTTTCCGGCCCGTGTTCCCCACTAGCTGCTCTGCGTGGGTGCTCAGCACAGGGGTAAGTGCTGGGAAGGCCTTTAGGAACGTTTCACTTCATGATTACCGCTGGGTATTTGCTGCCATCAGCAGCTCCGTGGCAGGCCCGGACTGGGGGGCCACTGGGTGTGTGGCAGAAGCAGGGTACAATAAAAGGAAAAGGGTTTTTTTGTTTGTTTTTTTTTTTTTTTAAAAAAAACTTCAGCTTCCTATTTTGCTGCTCGCACCACCACAGCCCAGCCGTGCAGAACTCGATGTTTTCCAGTTCACCTCGGAGAGCGTGACTTGCTGTTTACGGTTTCCAGTGTCATTCCGCGTGCTTGAGAAGGAGACCATGTGAGTGTCAGCGCTGGCTGTACTTTTCTAACCATGCTGTTTCTAGATGTGTTTTTACATTACCTTGCATTTTGGAGCATACACTTTTACCCGAGGCTGCTCTGGCTGCTCTGCAGCATCCAGTTGTTTTGTGTCTGAAGTAGTTTTGCATGGAGTTAAGCAGTGAAGGACATGGGTAGCTGTGTCCATCTAACTCTGTTCCAGCTCTGTAACTGAATTGTAGGAGAGAAGACTTAGAGACTTAGGTTAAATATGCCAAAAATATATATTAATAAAAACGTCTCCTGCAAACCAGTCATGGCACTAGTTGTCTTTTGAGGTTTTTCATTATTCCGGCTGTTTTTCTATTGCATCTTCTTTTCCTTCCTATATAGCGTGGAAACTGAACAGCCAGAACCATGACCACGCACGTCACGCTAGAGGATGCCTTGTCCAATGTGGACTTACTGGAGGAGCTGCCTCTACCAGACCAGCAGCCATGCATCGAGCCACCTCCATCCTCCATCATGTACCAGGTACCATCCAGCTTTCCAGCAGTAACTCGAGAAAAGCAGAAGAGTGCATTGGGCTTTGAGAACTAATGAAAAATATTCCAGGTGCACCAAGCTGAAGGGAAAGTTCCTTAACTGCCAGAGCAGATTTAGCCACAAATACGTTCCTGGAGGCTTTAGAAGGATAATGGTTGAGATTAGCAAGAGGTCTTGAATTCTGAGCAAGACATCAGCAAGTTAAAAATGAGAGCTGGAGTGCATGAATGGATATGAAGCAGCAGATAAGACTTGTGATAAGAGCAATGTTTTATAATGCACGTGTTTCAGTGTTTTCTTTTTATGGTAGTGCCTGCATCTTCTATGTAGGTCAAAATGAAGTTCTGCCCGAGTTTGGCTGGGCTATGCCAGTAGAGTTGCCAGTTTCAGTGGCCAACACTTGAAAGGGAGGGCAGCAGCTAGAATCACTTCTCTGCTCTGAGCTACCACAGATTGAGTTGCAGCTGCACTGACCTAGCAAAGCTTGGCCTGATCCCAAGGCAAGGCTCAAACTGCTGCTTTTGGATCCGCAGTGGGATGCCTCAACTGCTTGGCCACCACACCCTGACCTATAGACTACACCCAGGGTTAAATATAATATGGGGTTACTTTCTGTGTCCTGCCACTCCTGTCTTCACGACTTAGGCACAGCAGCGTATAAATAAACCTGTACAGTGATTGCCTTGCCATGTACTCAAGCTTCTGAAATTACAGTATCTCTTTCACCAGGTCAGACCATGGACTTGTTCCATAGCATTAGCATTTTTGCATGTTATCAGACCCAAAAGCATTTCTGAACTGTTCAAATTTCATCTCTGCCTGGAAAATCTTGATATCACGTTAGCCTCCCTCTTCACCAAATAATTTTTACTGTTGGCCCGAATCCTGTGAGGAGCTCAGAGCACTGCCTTTTGGCACACTCTCATTTCAGGGCCACGATCATGGGCACATAGTTGAGCCTAGAAACCTAGCTCAAACTGGATGCAGAGCCTGTTTTCACATCGTAGTTTGTATTTAGCTCTCTCTCCTGATGAGAGGAGAGAAATAAATGCATGTGTAGGCTTAGCTTTTATCTCACATAGGATGTCCTTGAGGCACTAGGAAAAACAGGCTCATGGGCATAGGTCTATGCTCCCAGCACCAGAAGCTGGAGGGTACTGAAGAAATCAGATACCGAGTTGACTCAGCTTTCTGTGGCATTGATGACATTGCCCAGGGCAACTCTGAGCATCCAAGACCTGTGTGCATTCTGGCCCGCTGTTCTCTGCAGAAATTGCCAAAAGGCCAAGCTACGGGAATGGGCAACTATGGCAGAAAAGTAGCTCTTCTTCCTCCCCTTCATTACTTTGCACTTTCCTATTCCCACATTCATACTCCAAACGGTTAACTCAGTTTCCAAAACATTTTTCCTCTCAAAATATGTTTGCAGGAGCAACACTACTGCTGATAGTAACATCTATGCTGACTTTCATATTTACATTTTGCAGACATCTCTTTCCCTGCCCTTTCTTTGTGTTTATTCTTTGCAATTCCTGCTGACAGGATGTGGTCTTCCCATAGCAGCCAGAGAATAAATAGAAATTAGTGAGGCTGCATCTGTCTTTGAGTTAATGGACAAATATCTTTAGCATATGCACTAGAGGTTTGCTGTCTTATGCAGCTGCAATTCCTTATAACCAATCCCCACCTGGCTTAGCTTGACTTTACAAGGGCTTGTCAGTCTTGATTGCTGTGTTTTCACAAGTATAACCTGAAGGATTTCCTCTTATGAAAATGTGTGATTCACAGCATTGCACACATGCAAAGAGGAATTTACATCAGACCTAGAGATCCAGTGATTTCCAGCATCTCCAGTTTTTCATTGCCCGCTCCCTGTCTACAGTTATTTGGGGATTTTCTGGGAGGACAGGTTGTGTGAAGGGAGGATGAAATTCCTTGAGCAGAAGCTCCCATTTGTTGATGGCAGGGAAACAAACTAGCAGCGTTTTAATCCCTATTTCTCTGTTGCACCCACAGGCTAATTTTGACACCAACTTTGAAGACAGAAATGCCTTTGTGACAGGCATCGCCAGGTACATCGAGCAGGCGACAGTGCACTCCAGCATGGTGAGTCCCCGGGGCAGCCCGGTGCCGCCGCGGCCACGGGCACGAGCCCTGCTGCAGCTACAACTCTGTGTGCCTTTCAGAATGAAATGCTGGAGGAGGGCCACGAGTACGCCGTGATGCTCTACACGTGGAGGAGCTGCTCCCGAGCCATCCCTCAGGTACCTGCTCCCTTCCCAGGGCAGCTAGCTTTGCCTCTACCTTGGGTTAGGTTGGGCTGGAAACAGAAATAAGCAGAGAAGACAGAAGCGGAAGGAAAGGTTGAAAGGAGAGAACCCAAAGTCTTCAAACTGCTCTTACCCAACAAGAGCCTCAGCCACCAATCTCAAGAGTAAATAGCCACTTAATAAAAACAGATCTGTACACTAGCAGATGACACCTGCTCTACACACTCACATATATGAGAGCTACTAAACATATATGAATTGCTCCCTCCCAAAGACAGCTTGACGCATCCTCTTACCTAAGCCATGCTAGTCCCCAAGGAAGCAGCTCTATGGAGCTGACTGCCTTAAATATATTTCCTGGTTCCTTCAGCCCCTCCTCTGTTCCCCAAGGCTTTCACACCTGATGTAACTGCAGCCTAGCTGTACTTGTTGCTAACAGGGCTCAGCTGAGCACTGCTCTGGTCCAGCTTGTTACTTGGGTTGAGTTTTGTCATTTGCCTCTTTATCTACTTCTCTGTCCAGAGAACAGATAGCCTTTGCTTTATTTAAGGCAATGTCATTATTTCTGTGCTAGTGTATGTGAAGGAATGTGTTGATATGTCAGGAAAATTCCTTGAGAGGAGAACATCTGCTTTCCAGCCAGGTGTCCTCTGAATGACCTTCTTTGCTGATGGACCTGAAACTCTTGATCTACTCCCAAGTTTTAACAGCATCTTTTAATTGCATCCTTCTCCTCTGCTGCTAGTTCTGTTATCAACTGTTTGAAAGCCCTTTTCTCTGCAGCTTGAATTTTTGTGTCTTCATCCTGCAAACACCTACAAGCATGAGTAAGGTTGCCCACGTGGCCTGATGAATTTGTGATTCAGGCTGCAGCTCTAAGCTTATCTTCTGCAGTGTGAACACACACTGGATCACTGTACAAGCGCAGACTAGTAGCATGGTAGGGTAGCTACAGTGTGTTTGCATTAACCCTAGTGATAAAAGGATCTGCAGTGGTCCCAGGGAGCCAGGAAAAGATTTTTCCACATGGCTGACAGTGCTGATGTTTGTGATTTCCCAGAAAAGGTCAAACCTCAGTTCCCCTCAGGTTATATTCTGCTAATGGTCCCATGAGACCCAGGCAAGGGCAGATTTCTGCCACTGATTGGCTATTTGCTTATCCCCTATTTATATTTGATGCTGTGCTGCTATTGCTTCTGTTGGTCACACTAGCAGGAAGCAGACTTTAGCTGAGCTGGCACTAAGGTGTTAGCTTTGGAGTGTTCATTCCCAGATTTGGAAAATATGCTCTTGGAATGAGCGTTTCTTCTGCACTTTGCCGTGGAGGACTAGGCTACAGCTCCTAGGGATGCCTTTTCTAACCCCCAACCCTGGCAGCTTGGTGTCCCTTTGCTTATGTGTAGACCCTGCATGCTGCATGAGGAAATGTGGTTTTATAGAAGAACAAAGCTGTGCCTATAACTGTGTGAGTCATCCCCGTACCGTGGAGCCACTTTCAGCTGCATATTCCTCCTCATCAATATTATCTAACTACAGTGTGAAATTCCTAGGCAGGATCACCAGATTCCCCACTGCAGGGGTGGGGTGAAGACAGTTTTACAGCTGCTCCTGCATGTCCCCACATGTAAAGCCAGCTGATTCACCCCCTTGTGCACTGTGGATCCACTGCAGGGCTCTAAAGTTACACCAAGCTCTGTCAGAACCCATCACAGTTTTATATCAGCAATGTCTGGATACAAAAAACACCCTGTATAGGAGCAGGAAACGTTGCCTGGAACAGTACGGTTGCTCCTAAAAAACTGGTAATAGGATTTCTAGGACTCCCAAGTCACTTTGGAAATGAAGTGAGTAGTAATTGGATAAGTCTTTCCTTATATTTTGCTTCCAAAGACTGCAATATAGAAGTGACTTATTTCATTGCTGCTAGCCACATACATGTCCGCATACAGAATCTTTAGCAGTTCTGCAGTATAAGTAGAATTATGCCAGCAGGACCATTGCATATTCATAGCACGGTGCCACGTGCCTTTTCCAAAACAAAGTCTTTGAAAAATCTATGACCTAATAAATTAACATCACCATATCACGGTAGCAAGTCCAAACCCCTTTTATATACTTTACCTCAGTCAAATGCTTTAGAAGACATCACTTCTCACAGTCAGGCTCATGCCTATTTACAATGCATGGAGAGAATTTCACATCTGACAAATAACCCCTTTTTCCATCACCTATTGCCATGAAAAGAAGGTTCTTCTCAGATCCTTCTGCTGTCCTCAAATGGGTACCATATGCACTGTGAAATAAACAGAAGATGATGGTCACTGTAGGCCCACAATGGTGTTAGAAATGCTCATGCTGACACAATGATTTTTTCTTTGCGTTTCAGGTGAAATGTAATGAACAGCCAAACCGAGTGGAGATTTATGAGAAAACGGTGGAAGTCCTGGAGCCAGAAGTCACCAAGCTTATGAAGTTCATGTATTTTCAGGTAAGTCATCAAGGAGGGAAGCAGGAACAATTTTTTACTTTGGTGTTATCTTATCCAGCCGCTTCTTGGTAGGACTTCCTTGCAGCAGCCAGCAGATACATAAGGTCTGCTCAAAGCAAAATCTGTGCCACGTGTCACTTGCCTGGTCCCAAGGTCTTGTCTGTAGTCTCTGTTTCAGTCAGCAATGAGCACACCTCAGTGCTGAGGCTTGTGGAAGACCAGAGCCTCCATTGCATGGAGCCAAAGGGTGCTACCTGCTTCTGCTTTCCTTCTATGAGTGTTTCTTGGTGGACGTGGCCAGCTGTTTCCATGCTGAAAGTCAGTCTGATGATTTGTAACATTGCCTTATTTCAGGCCAACAGTGGAGAGTGGAGCTGATGCCTGTCTCCCCATGAGAAAAGCCTTTTAGTTAAATGAAGAAGGCTCTGGGCGGGTGGGGGGTTTCCCACTAGTGCTGTGGCTGTTGCCTGTCACGCTTTCTGCTGAGCAGCTGTGAGCTGGGTTTCTGTCATGCCTGTCTAGAGCCCTTGCTGAGCTGGAAAACTCACTTTTGCAGCGCAAGGCCATTGAGCGGTTCTGCAGCGAGGTGAAGCGCCTGTGCCACGCTGAGAGAAGGAAGGACTTTGTCTCTGAGGCCTATCTCCTGACGCTGGGGAAATTCATCAACATGTTTGCTGTCCTGGATGAGCTGAAGAACATGAAGTGCAGTGTCAAAAATGATCACTCTGCATACAAAAGGTGAAAAGGGGACAAGCAGCCCGGATGACAATTTGGTTAATAGTCTGGAGGTGGGGAAACACTGTGACTGGTTTGCAAGGGAGCATTGATCCTGCAGTGAGGACAGGCAGATGTAGAGGCTTTAGTTTGGGTTTCTGCTCTGCAGTATGTTCTCTCGGTGAATTTAGGGAAATTGCAGAGCCTCTCTGTTTCAGTTCTCTGTCTGAGAAATGACGAAAGGAACAGAGCTTTACTGCAGGGGTCTTGGAGGCTGCTGTACTGCAGCTGCAGGTGAACTCGAAGAAGTTGGGTGATGTGAGCCTCATGTTGAGTGAGGACCTTTGGTGATGATGGATTTCTCCCTTCCAGAGCTGCCCAGTTTCTGAGGAAGATGGCAGACCCGCAGTCCATCCAGGAGTCCCAGAATCTCTCCATGTTCTTGGCAAACCACAACCGCATCACACAGGCAGGTCCCTTTGTGCTTCATGTACTGTTCAACCAGTTAGTACTTCCACAGGTAGAGAGAGGCAATGAACTTGCCAAGGTTTAGAGCACTTCCAACTGTATTGTGGCCATCGCCACCTTGTTCATTATTGGGCATTTCCACTGACTCTGATGGGCTTTGAATCTGGCTGTATAAAACTGTAGCAATGCCTCCCTCTAAGGAATCATTCTGGTTATCTTTGGAGGTCTCCTTTTGTCAGGACAAGAGGAAAGGTCTAAAAGATGTCAAAAGAGCTTTCAGGATATTCCCACTTTTCCATTGTTTTCTGATGGAAATCCATCCAGAATGAATGAGAAAAGGATATGACTTGCAGGTGAGATAGGGAGGACTGAGAGTTAGATGAGTCTGTCTCTTTGGCTTGTGCATGGACTACAGATGAGACATCAGGACTTTTCACATTCCTCCACCACTCGCAAGGCCCTATAGCTTGTGCTAGTTAGATAGAGACAGAGATAGAGACATAGAGACAGGAAACAGAAAGTCTCTTTCTGAGGTCAACCCTTTATTCTCCTCTCACTGTCTGATGTTTGGCTAAAAGAGAGCACTGTCCTGGAGAAGGTTTTACAGTAGGGTCAGTCTTATTAAGAAAAGCACACAAAGTATTTTTTTTGCCTTTGTTATGGCCTAGTGAGTTAGGAATCATCATTATATTCTTCAAAATATGTTCTTCAAATATTTTCCCTTTGGCTCTTGCTGTTCCTCTGTCCATGTGGATAATGTGGTCCCTGTTGATGTTTTAGTGTCTGCACCAGCAGCTAGAGGTTATCCCAGGCTATGAGGAGTTGCTAGCTGATATCGTCAACATCTGTGTGGATTACTATGAAAACAAGATGTATCTCACCCCCAGTGAGAAACACATGCTCTTAAAGGTGAGATTCTTATGTGCTGATGGGGCTGGGTGTTTAGGTAGTTTCTCTTCTGTTTTAGTAAGATGAAGTACCTTCCCAGCACTCTGTTTCTCTTCATTTTTTTTTCCTTTAGTCTCTTGAGAACCCTCAAGATGAGCATACCAAAATATCTGCTTGTTGTGTATGTGTGTCCTTACTGTAAGTCAATTACTTGGCCACCTCTTTTCCTAAGAACTTCATTATCACAGTATGAGTAATCTAAAGATCTTTGAAGGATAATATGGTTATGTTAGTATTTATAATGATTTGTACTGAAATAAAGGAGAAAAACAAAGACATAAGAATATTGTTAATGCTTTTGGTTCTCCTCTAGAAGCAAATATTTGCCTTTTTAGTATGGGTGGGGAAGCTTTGGGGTTGTTTTTATGTGGGAGAGAGGAGAAGCAAATTACCAAAGTGTGCATCATATATTTTTGCACAGAAAAAAACAGATCCACCCTCTGTCCTCTGTCTTCCCTCTCATACTGCCTTGCAGAAATGTGTACACTTTATATATTCTTCTCATCAGTGTCACCTGGCACAGGATCCTGAAATAGTGGTCTCTTGCACTACGTGAAGGGGAACCTGGCCTGTGTTGCTGACTTCATCCTAATAAACCCATTCCATCTTCTCTAGGTGATGGGATTTGGTCTATACCTAATGGATGGGAACGTCAGCAACATTTACAAATTGGATGCCAAGAAGAGAATCAACCTTAGCAAAATAGACAAATTCTTCAAGGTCAGTGACCTGTCTGGGTGAGGTTGGAGCTTACTGCAGACCAATGAATTAGTGACTAACATCACTTGCACTTGCTGCCAAAACCGTATCATGGGAATCACTCACAGTTCCAAAAGACCAAAGCATCTAGAAATCATCTAGACTGGATGATGAGTAGAGTTGCTATAAATTTGAATGAGCACAGAGCCACAGAGAGGTGAGACAACGGATCCTGACCTACGGTGCCAAGTGAGGCTGTTGGCACATGAGCAGCACCCAGGACTGGATTTGCTCCTTGCAGGATCTGGGGAGATGTTGGGAGCTGAGGGCTCTGTGCTCCTTGCTTAGCAGCTGGCTGCAGTTGTGTGGACTTTGCATGTTTCCTGCTGAAGGGTAAAGATCAATGCTGTGGGAGAGCAAGGGATGGCACATGGGAGGTCTGCTTTGTGGATGAGGGAAGGGTGTGCTAGACTGGTGGCCTGTTTTAGCTGTGGGCATGCTTTTTTAGTCAGGTTGAGGCAGTCTTTTCATGAGCATCATACTTTCAAGCCACTAGAGATCCTGACTGGATTTGTTGAGGTTTGTATGGTTTGTTGTTGCAGTCCCTTTTGTTTGCCCTCGCTCTTGAGCTGACACGCCAAAGGACGCAGCTGGTCAGACAACATTTTATCTCTGTCTTATTTCTTGTGTAAATGGTGGTCTTTATAGGACAGAAAAAGCTTCTTGTGGAGTGAAACTTCCACTACATGTAGTATGTTCCTCAAAAGCTCATTTGGTGGTTTGGTGAAAGCATTTGGACAAACTTTCTTCTTCCTCCTGAAGTTTGATGTGTCTGAGAGGCTAGTCATGAGCAGCAGGAGGAGACAGGCTGGGACCTGGCTCACTGTCTCTGCCTTCAAGCAGTGCCAGCACCTCCTGATCTGAATTTGCAGACAGGAATTATATCTCCTTTCTGCTGCTTGTATGCAAGAGCCCGACACACTAGCTTCAAGATGCCATTTCGTAGTCCCTCGTGATCTCTATGGCCCAAGCCACGCTCTGCCGTGTTTCAACCATTTCTGTTTTCTTTTCCAGCAGCTGCAGGTGGTTCCTTTATTCGGCGATATGCAGATAGAACTGGCCAGATACATTAAGACCAGTGCTCACTATGAGGAGAACAAATCCAAGTGAGTGCCTGCCGTAATGTCTCTTGGCTTCTGTGTGTGTCCTGGAAGGCTTGGGAGTTGCAAGTCTCCCTCTCCGGTGTGCGTGAGGTCCGTGCGTGGCTCCCTGTGTGTGTCCCTGTGGGTAGGTGCCTCACTGTACCCTCACTTTCCTGTGCACGTGCCTACATACGTGTCCCTGCATGGGGAGCTGTCACCACCAGCCCCTAAGTGCACGCGCAGTCGGATCCGAGCGGACGTGGCCCTACGGACGTGGCGCCGTGTCCGTGCGTGCAGGACGGGGAGCGAAACGCCTGGGCCGTCTCGTGCACCTGGCTGAGTGCTGGCGGTGTGTGCATGATCCGGCGCCACGGTGTGTGTGAGTGTGAGCAGCGTGTCCCTGCTCTGGAGAGATTTTAATCCACATTTTTGACCCGAGGGACAAAATCCTCCAGAGCGTGAACACAGCACTGGATCTATCTGTGTAGCAGCCAGGCCATCTCGTCTGCCTCTGACACCTCCCACACAGGAAGGTTTTGTGGAAAAGGCAGTGGGAATTCGAACTGAACTGGGGGTTGAATGCACTGGCAATACATGAATACTGTATGAGAAGGGCAGAAACAAAGTCTTTAATTCAGTATTGGTGTAGCTGTGTAAAGTAGTGCTCCGCAATCTGGATTCCAAGTCAGTTGGTCGTTCCTTTCAAGTGTATTTGCAGGTGTTGATTCAGATCATGCCTCTCATGTATGAAACCCCACTCCTCTTTATAGTTGTGCTTACTTGTCAGTTATTGCTAGAAGAACTGGTTTCAGGTTTGGAGTCTTGGTGTAGCATTTGAAACTGTACAGGACACATGAGCAAAGTGTGTCTGAGCTGTGGCTGGCTGTAGTCACTGATCTTAGCCTAAAGACCTCAGCGAGTGAAGATGCACCTGTAGGACCACACCATGTGATAGCTGGTTCTCTCCATCATTTCAGAGAAGCAGTCTGCCAGTAGTCTCTTCCTCAGGGTAGCAAATAACATACTGGTCTCATCGCTTCACTTCTGCTCGCTCCTCCCCTTTTGCTTGGCAGGATCCTCCTTTTCTGCCCCCTGAGCCGCTCAGCCAGGAAGAGCCCTCTCCTGCCCTCCTGCAAGCCGGTTGAAAAGTGCCAGATGATTTTTCCTGAAAGTATTTGAAAGTAACATGGCAAAACTTCCCAATAAAAATGTTTTAAATTGAAATATTCCCCAAAATTTGAATTTAATACATATTTTTAGAAACTCAGTTTAAAAAGGAAGCGTGTTCTGAAAGTTAAATTTTGGTCCTAAATAATTTCCCAAAAAAGCACATTTCAACAAAACGTGCATCAGCTCCATTCATATTTTCATCTCCAAACCAAGATAGCTTGTGGGCTGTTTATCTCTTCCAGAATTGTAGTGTTTGTCTTAAATCTGTCTACCCAGTCTCTTTGCTGTACCTTACTAACAGATGTTTCTTCCTCACTCACTTGCTTTCTCAGCAAATTGCATGGGACTAGCACCACTAACCCTTCCAAGGTGGTTCCATATAATCCCCACTTCTTACTAATGTTCTGTTTTTGTCACTTTCTTTCCTTCCCTGTCTCCATGAACACCGGAATTAATTGTTTTCTTTCTTGCATGACATTTTGTTTCTGCACTGTGGACTAGATTGTGTGTGGCAGGGAGGGCTGGCGCAGCCTTGGCCATTCCTGTGACCTGCCGATTGTCTGGTGGGAGCACAGGACGTTGAAACGGGTAAGAGTTGAGTGATGGGACTGCGGGAGGCTGGATTTCACGAGGGATAATGTTGTCCAGCATTTCCAGGAACTTCTGCCACCTCAAATATTGGCAGCAGGAACTTCACAGTTAGCTATAGGAATACAGTTCTTATTAGAAGCAGATTTCTCACCTCCTTTTTATACCTCCAATGCAGATCAGAAGAATATATATTTTAAGATGGCTAATTATTTAAGGAAAAAAAAAAAACAAGGTTTGAACACTTGAAACCATTATGAAGACAAAACAAGAGAGTCCCAGCGACAGATTTTTGTTTGCACAAAGCATTTTGGTGAAGCTGTTCTGGAACTACACCTGTGGCTAGCAGAGAACTGGGAAAGAGGAAATGTTAAATTAAGTCGACCTCATTTGTGCTTATTCTCACTGCTTCTTCAGATGACTGCGCCACCAGACAGGGAGTGCTGCCTTCCCTCTAAGGCCCCATTACACTGCCATGCTGTACATGTGGCTCAATGCAAATGCAAGTGTAATCTCTTTGTGCTGTTTACACTCAGGGTTATTTGCTGAGCTGAGCTGGTAATGTGAGCCAGAACAACAACAAAAAAAAGAAGAGTGGGAGTTTCATCCTTGCTCTCCTTTGCAGTCCTTTCCTGCTCTAGAGGGAAGCATGACCCAGGCCTTGCAAGCCCACAGGAATGAGCTCTAAAGGGCAAATTATCCTTAGGTTTACCAGAAAGGATCCAAGGAATGCTGAGGCTCTGCTGTTTGTTCTTCTATGAAAGTTTGCAAGAGAGTGGTCTGAAAAATAGCCACCTCTGTCCATGACAAGTAGGTGAACCCTATGGGATACGGAGAGTAACCTTCAGGGTGGACCGAGGAGAGATGTTCTGGCCAAAAGGTGAGGTGAGCATCCCTGTAACATGAGATACCATATCTGGAAGACCTCGCACACATCTGCTTTGTCTGACAAACAAGTGGGTTGAGAGAGAGGATACAGGCTGCACATTGTTGTCCTGAGTGTGACATGTTTTGAGAGTGCTGAGGTGAAGGGGGCAGTTGAGCACAAGGTTTTGTCCCTGAGGATGTCTGAGTTAAGCCCTTTGTCCTATCCCTGAAAACCATTGCTTTTCTGCCCAGGTGGACGTGCACTCAGAGCAGCATAAGTCCCCAGTACAACATCTGTGAGCAGATGGTCCAGATCCGAGATGACCACATCCGCTTCATCTCGGAGCTCGCTCGCTACAGCAACAGTGAGGTAAGTTCAGTGAACAGTCACCGAAATCTGGATAGATTAGACTGGAAGAGGACAAGTCCAG
>JAVCKT010024696.1:0-10381 GCA_032273925.1 Rhynchotus rufescens | reverse complement strand
GTAGTGGTTTAATAGACCTCAGTCTTGAACTACAGCCTTTAAAAAAAATTGTTATTTTTCAGATGTCCTTGAGTCTTTTATAATAGCCCCTTGCCTGCTGTGTGAGGAGTCACAGCGTGCAGCCTTGCTGCTGTCGCTGCCTTGCAGCCAGGCTTGCGGCGCCCTGGGCTTGCGGCAGGCATCGAGTGCACCTGCTTTCCTGGGAAAACCCTGCCTTGCCAACGGGTTTGTTGACACAAGGTGCTATAGAGTCCCTCGCAGGATAATGTGTGCAAGCAGAGAGGGAGCTTCTTCTGTTCTGCTGTGTGCTTCAAGAGCCTGGATATGTTAAAGCGGTTTCTGCATAATGTTTATTCTTCTGTGTTGGAGTGGAGGGACAGAATAGGAGGTGTGACTTTTCTTTTTCTAAGGCTGCTGGGCAATTGTGTGGAGTGTAATAATTTGCCAGCAGTGTAGGCAGGGAGCTAAGTGAAAATTTTCCTTCCCTTTTTCTTTCCTGAGCAAGTGAACATATGTTGTTTGGAGCTTGTTTTAGCTACAGAGAGTTATTGGCCTGGACAAAGATTTTTATGATGCTGTATATCCGGCATCCCGGATACTGCCATGGTACATGTCTGACTTTAAACTGAGTTAATTCAGAGGATTAAACTGGCTGAGGGAGCCAAGTGTGTTTTGGGAGGGAGAGGTATTTTCCTCCCCTCTTCCTGGCCTGTCTTGCCACAGGGTTGGACAAATGTCAGTGCCAAGGCAGGAATGGTGGTGGAGGGGACTGCTCTGGAGCAGCAGCTCGGCTATGCCAGTAAACTGCACTGTTAGTCATTTTATGTAAGAAGGTGGTGGTAGTGTAATGTGGTCTTGGGAAATGGATAGGTTAAAAGTTGGCCAGATATTTCCTAACTGAAAAGACCTTGGCTTTGTACCTAAATAATTGCATATCAGTGGCTTATATCTGAGGTTGGTTGTGTACATAAAGCAGAAGCATCAGTATCCTGTTGTTTTTCTTAACACGGCGCAGAAAGAAATTAGTTGCCTTAGTTAAAAAATTATAATAAATTACATGTGATTGAGGGCATTTGTAGTGAGTCTTTTATATAAAGAAATAGTTGTAGTCATTTTCTACTTCATAAAAATAAAGACTCAAAGTTCCAAAGTTCTTGTTTTTCTGAAATTTATAATCCTTTATACTATTTTTAACATGATATATTCAAAATCTGTTGAATATACAATGTTGAGAGGTAACAGCTAAAGAAATCTAAGCTAATGTTAGTTCACTTCTGCTACTTAGATATATAATAAGCTTATCAGGTAAGGGTTTAGGTGAGTGCTCTGGATGTGTGTGGCTTCATACTTGGGGAGTTAGGGCTTAAGTCATTTATTCAGATCCTATTACAGCCTTATATTTTAGTTTAGCACTCAGTAGGTTGTGAAAACTCCATTATTGGAGATTTAAGACGGGATTGAGCATGATGTCTTGCCACTGACATTGTAGGAATAGCTGATCCTGCTTTGCTATGTTGAGATACACTGGGTGAACTCTCAAGGTCCCTTCAGGCTATTCTCAACTTTTGTTTTGGTTATTCCTATGGATACATGATTTCTCTTTTTTCTTTTCTTTTTTTCCTGAATGATTTATTGCTGCTTATAATGGCAAGTTTGCTGTGTATATAGTAGGAATGGCTTTTACTGAATATAGTTCCCCACAGTGCCTTATGTTACTAGCAGCAAATTTGCTGTGAAAACTTTTCTGTTGAGATATTGTGTTCAGTGCTGCTTTGAAGCAAGTCAGCAACATCGTTAGGGCTTTACTCAGTTCTAGCACTGCATGGCTTTGGGAGCTTATCTAATAGTTTAGAGCCCCTTGAAAACACAAGAGAGTGCGCAGGTCCTCATATGATCGATGTTTTATTGACTAAGTAAATAATACTGAAAGTTCTTGTATAGTTTTAAATAAATATTTTTTGAATACTAAGCTGCTTGTTCACATTTTTAGGAACTTTACGTGAAGTATAACATTAATATGTTAAAAGTCGCTCTGTGAGCCTGAAAGTTTGGCGGCTCAAAATGAGGAATAAGCAGGGAAAAACTTTTAAATAAATTTTTTGAGTTAATCTAATTATAATCCCAAAGCATAGTTAAATCAGTATGTTAGACTTACCATTGGCATATTATAATTTTTAGGTATTGGTGTTTAAATAAGATGATTCAGACCTTTTATCTCGTCTGCTTACTTGCGTGCTCAAACACATCATTCTGCATTGATGTACAGTTCATAATTCTTGCTTTGTCCTGTTACAAAGTTTAAGAACATAACATTTTATTATATCTTAATTTTCAATTCTTTTAAAAAATACCAGTTACATGGGAAACTCAATATAGTGCTAACAGAAAGCAAACTTGTTACTAACTTACAGGCTCAAGATTATTTTTAATCACTAGAAGAAGCTAAGATTTTTTAGTGGAAGTGTCATTTTCGTGAGGGGACTTGAAATAACTGACAGACATAGTTGGGCGAGGAAGTCAAAATATTTGGCATAAGGGCTCGTTAAACATCCCAAAATAGTCTAGCAATAGTCTAAACACAAAGCGGAGATGTTTTGGGGGAGGAAGGGAAAAGATATGCGCTGGTGTCTCATGAAGTTTAGGGCTAAACTGATGTCCTTCTGCAAAAGAAACTCTAGCTATAAAAACCGGAGAAGTGAAGTTCTGCAAGGTAAGACAAAATTAAAAAAACTTTGATTTATGAAGAGAATGTAGATAGTAATCTAAGTCTAAAAGCTTCAATTGTATGCTGTCTGTAACAGTACTTGTAAAATTAAAGGGGGTAGGAAAAATATTACAGAAAACCCACTGTTATACATTTAATATTTCAATTAATGCAGTAGAAGTACCTGTGGGAGAATGTCATAGGGATAACGAGTATCTAATTTTATTATTATTACAGTGAGATATTCTGCAATGAGGAGATAGCATCTGTCACAGCAACTTGAAGTTATATATTTTGCATACAGGGCTATACATACGTAGGCCGAGTGCCAGTCAGTTGAATAGGTGAGGAAAATGCTGAGTTTATTCTGCAAGTGCCCGGAATAGTGCGATCTCACCAGGCTTCTATGATGAATCTGTTGGAGCTTTATTAAAAAAAAAAAAAAAAAAAAAAAAGTGACTTTAAAGACTGAGAGATTGTAGGTAAATATATATTCAAGTGCATAGAATGCAGGATGTTTCTCTTGTTCCAAAAAGTGATTAATTGATTTGTGGGTGGAATGTGGGCTATATTTCTTGATGTATTATATGGTACAGAGGGTTTAATTTGATATATATCAGATTTGCTTCATTAAAAAGAACTTTGTGAAATCAATCCCCAGACCTATCCCACCACTTGCTAGCTTTGGTTCCTCTCAATACAATTATTTACAGGATTGCATTAAAAAATAAAATGATCTGAATTAAAAAAGACATACGCAACAACCTTAAACTGCATTTTAGTTTCACTAGGGAGATTATATAACTGAATTAATCCTACAAGTTTGGTGGGATTGAACCTGTAGTTTCTGAGAGCTAGAAACACTGAGGCCTGATTTCCTGTTTTGTAGTGCAGTGACTGTTGTGTCAGAGGTTATGTAAGCTCATAAGGGGAGGCATGCGTAAACCAGCTGCCTGGTGTGGGTTTTCTGATGTTTGTTTTATGCTCAAACAGGGAGCTTGTAGGATCCTTCTCATTTTTCTTTTCGCATGGCTTCAGGAAAACATCAGGAACTTAACTGTGTTTGAGTATTTCTTTCTACCAGTTTAGTGAAATGTGATGGCAGGGTGTGACTTCTGGACAATACAGCATGGCTGCATTCATTGGAAATGGGGGTAGGAAGCGGTATTCAGGTGGGCTGGGGGAAAGTTACCTACTTTCCTTTTTATAAGGGCTGCTCGCATTTATTTCATGGCACAAACAGATTGCTGACATGTTTAGGAGGTGAGCAGACACTTTCTGCTGTGAACCAATTTTTATATTATTTATTTTACAGCTGTTCTGCTGTTATCTCAATTTTTGATGCCCACTGCCTTTGGGCACAGAATACTGGAAATAACCTTTGTTTCAGTCTTTACTTAACATCTCGCCACTGAAAGAGAGCACAGGCAAGGATTGTTAGAGTGCCAGAGTCTCTCTCTTGCATTAGGGCAATCTGCACATGTAAAATACATACAGCTTTGTCCTTTTCTGCATGCATTGCATCTAATCCCAATCTGCTGTCTCATTGAGACAAGTCTGTTCAAGTTCGTGGCTAGAGCAAGGCTACAGCTGCCGAGAGCAAACTCATTTCTCCATGAGCTTTCCTCTTAAGGTTGTCACTGACCTCCTTCCTCCACTGTGATTTAAAGTGGCCTCTTCCAGTGTGAGCCTTTGGGCCTTAGATCTTAACTCACCAGCCGTGTGATGAACTTTGCAGAGTATCTGAGTGTGCAGCTGCTTTCCATTTAAACAAACAAACCATAAATTATACATACATATTCTTTACCTTACGTGGCTCGGGCAGTTCTGAGCAAAACTGGTTCTTCCATCCAGGGACTCCTTTAGCATAATCATTGCTTGAGCAGACTATTTACATAGATCTTGCTAATCCAGTGATGAGGCTCAGATGCGACCATGAGGCCTATGTGCTTGTTCCTATGGCTATGAGTTTGTTCATAGTCCTAGTGCATGTGTTTAGAATTTATAATTCAGCAGGGGAAAAAGCACTATCGAGTGACACAAGATTAAACAGGAGAACCATGCTTCACAGAACACTTCATTTGTGATGCAGAAGTTTGTTAGGCTTTTTTTCTGGTGGACTAATAAAATACAGAGAGTGTTGGTGAGGTCAAGGATTAGTGTTTGTTTTTAAGGTGTTCCTCTCTTATCTTGTCTTTGAAGAGATAGTATTTCTTAAGCTTCTGACAGTGTCTTCTGCTTTCAACTATGTTTCAGTTGCCTTAAGAGCAAATGGAAGAACTTCAAGCTTTGTTTAGTGAATTCTTGCTTCATTTGCAGTTAATGTACTTTATTATCCAGCGGGGTGGTAGTCATAGCAAGAAGCAGTGTTTCTCACAGTTACGTGTGTGTGGTTTAGAGACACAAGGTGCCCTGTTCCAGACCTCTATCTGAGACCGTCGCTAGTTGATGAACACTATATCCTCCTTTAAGGTTAGAGTTGTTTGTCTTGTTTGTTCTGATGTTTCCTTCTCCTTGTTTTCCTATTGACAAGTTACTTTGTAAGCTGTCTTGTGGCATGGATAGGCTATGGAGATGTGTAGCTAAAGTATCAATGTTAATTTAAACGTATGCCGTAGATTTAAGAAAAGGGAAAGTGTGTTGCTTTTTGGTATTCTGTAAATGAACTCATTAAAAACATTAATTTCTGTTAGCTCTAAGATCTTCTGACTGTTAGTTTAACTTTATTTCTTTTTAAGAATAGAATAGTCACTATGTGTACTTTATAAATTATAGATGCGAAAGTTTAGGTCTTAGTAAATTAAACAGGAAGTTTTTTTCTTTGAATTTTGTCTTATCAAATAACCCTTGTTTCTACAGTTGGGGGAAGGTTAATGATGAGCACACTTAACTCAGAGAGTGTATAAAAAATATTGGCCAATGTAGTAACCTGTAATAGGTAGTGCTGGTTTCTTACGAGTCTCTTCTCACAGAAAAATGATTTCTAGTCTCCAGTACCTTTTTCTAGGTGATTAGGGTGAGAGATATGAATACTGCACTGGAGACAGAATCAGCAATTTCATTTCTTTTTAAGCTGATGTCATATTTGCGTGATCCATGTTTTTTGCGACCTAGCTTTGTCTAGCTATGTCTTTTAGCCAAAGCTACAGAGTAAAAAGCTTGGAGTAGATAAGTGATAATCATGTGAGATTGAGCATTCAGTATGATTGGCATGTTTGAAGATCAGAATTTATAAGTGCCATTAGATCTACTATGAGATCTTCTGTTTCATATGAAAGTGTATCCAGCACCTTACAAACTAGTAGACTGTATTAATCCTTACAGAAAAAAATATGCTGAGTGTTCCCTACAAGAAGTCTGCTGACAAACTCAACCTTGAGAAGGCAATTGTGGAATAATGCAGAACTCTGCCCCATTTATCAATTTCTGAACCCTACTTAGCAGCTTTTTTTTCCTTTTCATCATCCAAAAGCTATCTACTCTATTCATTAAGCTTTTACATTTTAAGTGATTAAATTCTTCAAAAATAGATTCATTAGCCCTTGTGTTCTCTATGGAAATGATACATAAATGACCTAACACTCTGCCCTCGGTAGTAGAGGAACACATGGTAATTGCTTTTGATATTTTTGTTTGTTTGTTTCTGATGGCAGTTGAATTGAAGTCTAATTAAATTGCATGTTTGATGTATGGTAATCCCTTACTACACTTCACAAATTAAGCTGTACCACCACTGCTTTCCACCCCCACCCAACAAATGAGTTCTAGTAAGTTGCATAAGTGGCATCATTTTGAGTTTTTCTGGGAAAAATGCCTTCTAGAGATTCTCCAAGCTGAGAAGCAACAAAGAGCATTTATTGACCAATAAGGAATTGAGGTTTGTGTGTGTTTGGTTTTGTTTGTTTTGTTTGTTTTTAACCACTGTGCTGAAGCTTCGTATTTGAAAGCCTGTTTCCTTATGGCCTTTTAGAGTCATTATTAAGAAAATACAGTAGGTAATTATTTTTCAAAGAATAGCCAGCAGCCTTTAGTGCTGTACTTAAGGCTTTATGAGGATGTGCCATGGCTATGTATGCTCTTGAAGTAGTTATTGCAGAGAAGAGGTTGAGTATTGCTATGTAAGATGTTGGTCTTGAAAAGAATCCATTTTTGTGTTCTTTGTTGTGGCATTTTACTGTCAAATTTTGTCAGGTTTGCCTTTTTTGTAGTAATTATATAGTGGGAAACAATGTCTAGCTGTGTAGTAGTGGGGCCTCCAAAGCCTCAGCGCATTGGATATCTCTTGCTGTGATTTGGTCCAGTTTGATAACGCATGAGGATCGGCCTAAGTGTCACTGTAGTGTCAGCAGTGTACCTGTTTTCTGTGTTTGCTTTTTTGTTCTTTAATTTTTGGAGTTTGGAGAAAAAGAGCTCCTGATGCTGTAGAAAAGCATGCTGTAAAAGCATATCTGCAACACGTTTCTGTCGTTGGTTTCAGTGTTTCTAGTAACTTGCTGTGTGTCTAATGTTTTCTACAGAATGGACAGCAAATTGTGGATGAACCAATGGGAGAAGATGATATCAACCCACAAACTGTGAGTATATGGTGGGCATAGTAGAAATGTGTAGTACTGTGTTGTGATGCATTAATGTCACTTATTTGGCAGGCAGGTTGTCTCTTTCCTGTTGCTTCAGTTACATTACAAGGTGTAACGTAGGATCCTGATGGTTCCAAGAAGCTCTTTGTCACCGGCTCTTCTCTACTTTGAGATCCAAAAGAAGTTAGATGTTTTCCACAGTGTTCTCAGTATTATGCAGACTTTTCTATTGACACAAAGCTGAACATGGTAGAAAATAGAATTGGTATGGGGGAGTGAGAAGATTTGATAGCGAGATGTGACTGGTTCACATTTCTGAACAGGGAGGGAGTTGAGTTCCTTTCCTCTTACCTTGAAAACTTTAAAAATAGATAGTCCTCTTCTACTAAACATTTATTCCACTACCAGTAAGCAAAGCACATCTCTTGGTTTCTGTTAGTCTCATCGGGGCGTAGATGAGAATATTTTATATCTGCAAGTCCCAGAGTGTGCCTCATTAACAGTGAAGACTTCAGCCATGGTCATGTCACAACAACTGATTCTCTTGTGGTTAAATTCCTCCCAGATTCCTCTGAACACACATGTGTGCTTACTGCATAAGATGTGTGTCTTTGAGTGACAGCTACTGTTACACTTCACATATCAAAGTAGAAGCGGAAAAGCTATCACCTCTGTTTTTCTGCACTGCCATAGTTACCAGACAGATTTCTTGGCAGTGTCTTTCTGTGCTATTTTGTTGTCAGCATTAGTCACTTTTTCTTTTCCTCCTTGACCTGTTTTAAAATAGAATATATACATAATTCTTCAGTAGCCTGAAAGATTCCTTTTCCCTTTCTCTAAAGATTGTGAAGATGATGCAGAACCAAGATAAGTTTTGGATCTTAGATGTCACTTTTGTTCTTGAGTGGGCTTCAAAGCAGGTTGACTGAAGCCAGTAATTTAAGTCTTTCTCTCTGTGGATTACATTTATGCTCTTGTGATGCTAGGTTGCCTAAATTGGAAATAAAGAGATTTTCTATTTATCAGCTCAGAACCAGCAAGACTCTGTAGCTGTTGGTATGGAGTTACTTGAAGGTGACAGCTGTAGGTATCGGTTTAGCTGGTTATTTAAGATGCTCCCCCAGCTCAGATAATATGCTAACTGCTGACACATATGAAAGCTTTCAGAGTGGTGACACAGCTGAAGGCCAATGCTATACTGTTAATGTAGATGTTGAACTTGTGCTGTGGTTCAGTCCTGGCTAGTAAGGAGAGCTGGAAGCCAGGCCGCCGAGCTTTTTAAAACAGATACAGAAGCTGAGCAACCTCTCTCAACCAGAACTGGCAAATAAATACAAAAACACCAAAGTGGAGTATCTAACCATCTTTTTTTTTCCTTCCTCATATATGTATTAATTCTTACCATCTATTAATTCTAGAAGTGGGTGAGGAAGGGCTCTGAAACTGTGATTTCAGAAGCCGTATCAACCCAGGCTTCTTGAATAGGAGGAGCTGCTAAAGAGAAGCTTATGGACAAGAAAACTAGTTCTCAGACTGTATGGCTTCCTTGTCTTCATGTCAAATCTGCATTTTACAAAACTCTGTAAAGTGAAGATGCCAGTAAGTTTCAGTTTCTTTTGGTGATGCCTGTGGCTTTTCATCAGATGTGAAGGCAGCCTTCATGTTTACTTTTTTTTCGTCAGTGCATGCTGACTTGCCAGTAAGTAGGTCTTGTCAATTAGGTGAAGCTTCTAGAACTCTGCATTTGAAGTAAAATATCAGATTTCCTATGGCTGTATCACATGTTCACTTCTATGCAGTCTGCGTAGAAGATGCTGAACTCCGTATGACTCCTAGCCATCCAAGGTTCCCTTAGCTAAAGCTGGGGACAAAGCCAGTTGAGATGCTGAGTGGAGTTGCCTTTACCACATTTATTTTAATAAATTAATAAATATTTATTTTAATATAAAAATAATAGATGTATAATACATGTCAATAATAGATGTTGTTCTTAAGCAGAAGAGACTAGCATGAAAATTTGGAGACTGCAAGCCTGCATTATATGAAAATTTTAGATTCTTCCTTGCAGAAACAAGGCTCTGCTGTCTGTGACAGAGTGAAAAAACAGTTTGTTCTGGTCTTTGCCATGTAGACTATCATACTTATCTGCAATGCTTTTGAACTGCTGTATCTCTTTTTCAGGAAAGCTTTTAAGTTTGATTGGAATGTTGGTAACAGCAGTGAATCAACTGAAACACCTGTTAATTTATTTTGACTAGTGCCATCATATGACATGCCTTATTTTGAGTCTGTAGCTTCACCTTATAGCTATTTTTTGTAGAGTGTGTGCGTGTGTTTATTTACTAAAATTATATCCTCTTTGATCAAAAGTAAGTTGATGGACTGCAAAGCGAGTTGCATAGCTTTGTATGCCTTTGTATGCCTGTTTCTGAGGAGTCTAAAAGCCTGTGTGGTTCAAAGTCCTGCTCTTAAAAGAGAAATCATTCAGTGATTTAGTTTTATTACCATTAATATACTGACTGTATCTGGCTTCACAGCTTGCTGTCAGCATTTTATATTTGATCTGTCTCTTGATCTAGGTACAGCAGAAATCAAACATAAAAAGGCAACATCTGGCTGAAACTTGACCTAACATGAAAACTTAGTTTCCCCTCTCAGTATTTTTCACCTGTCTAAAGCCTTTTATGTTGCTACCTTTTTCATTCTTCTGCTGCCTACCAATGTTTTGTTTTCTTGAGTCTCCGTAGAGATTGACCAGATATAAATTGTTTGAGGCTCTTGCAACTATGATGCAAGAACTAGTACTTTTGCTTATAATTAAAGCTAGTCAGAAACTACAGCTCGTCTAACAAGTAGCTTCCCATTTTTCAGACAGGTAAAGAGCATATCGTGCATACCACGTTGATTCTTTTGTTCTCATACCTGGATTCAGTTCTGTTGTTTAAACACTCCTGCTCTTGCGTTGTCATCATGCTGTACTGGCTTGAGCATGATTAGTGAAGATACAAAGACATTCAGTTCCAAGAATCTGTGAAAAGTTGTTTTGAGCATTTTTTTTTAAGTTACAGATCATCTTGCATACGTTTCTTCAGTGATCTGC